>WBNH01010859.1:131421-151374 GCA_013401255.1 Urocolius indicus | reverse complement strand
CCTTTTGGTCCCTCTGTGTTGCCCCTTGGGAGGTCACGTTTGTCCGAGCAGAGCCAATTGTGCTGGGAGCCAGGGGAAGGGAGGGGGTTGGGGTGGATGGGGAGGGGTGTCCCAGGTCAGGGCCTCCCCCACCTCCCCCCTTCATACACCTTCCCCCTTTTGGTCCCTCTGTGTTGCCCCTTGGGAGGTCACGTTTGTCCGAGCAGAGCCCGGTGTGCTGGGAGCCAGGGGAAGGGAGGGGTTGGGGTGGATGAGGAGGGGTGTCCCAGGTCAGGGTCTCCACACACACACCCCCCACTACACACACACACACACCTTCCCCCTTTTGCCTTTTGGTCCCTGTGTGTCGCCCCTCGGGAGGTCACATTTGTCCGAGCAGAGCCCGATGTGCCAGGAGCTGGGGTGGGGGGTGACAGAAATGCCCGAGCTCTGTGCAGTGTGTGGGCAGCTGCTTGCCCAGTGCAGGCAAAGAGACATCACTGGCCCCACGCTGCTGTGTCCCTTGGGTGTGCTTCCCCAAGGGTCCTGCTGCACTCGGTGCAGGTAGGAGATGGTGGCAGTAAGTACGTGAGAGAAACAAGGCAATGGAAGGAGCCTGGGAAAACCGGATTTGGGGAGCTGGTAGTTCAAAGCAGCAGCTGTATTTTACAGTAGCTGCTGCACCTCCCACGTTTAAACACCTCTACAGTTCTGGTTTTTGCCTCTACAGTGTCCTGTGACACCAAGCTTCAGACCTTCATTATGCTGCTTCTGTTGAGATGATGAAATTTGACATACTTAATAGTAATCCCCAGCCTTATGTCCATAAACGAGGATTAACACAGGCCACAGAGGGTTTTTAATCATCTAGCAGCTACCCCCAACAGCAGTGTAACAGCAAATCGAGCTGCTATGTAATCAGTTGCTGCTCACAGTGTTGTAAGTACATCCATAAAAGCTAATCATGTGTGTTTTGTAACCCCCCCCCAACACTTTAGCAGCCTTTGATGATGCGGTGGAAGAACGTGTGATCAACGAAGAGTATAAAATATGGAAGAAGAATACCCCTTTCTTATATGACTTGGTAATGACCCATGCTCTGGAATGGCCTAGCTTGACTGCTCAGTGGCTTCCTGATGTGACAAGGTAAACTGAGCCTTTTGCTGCCTTTTCATTTTAAGAATCAGAATAAACAGTAAATCTAGAGTCTCTTGTTGTTAAAGTAAGTGATTCCTTTCTGCCGTAATGGCTTTTGGTGCCCTTGTCAGCAGCAAGTTGAGGACTGAAGTTGAGATAATCAGTACAGACATTTTTAACTGGGGAGGTGTCTTCTGTCACAGGGAAGGTATTTTCACACAGTTGATCTCCATGTTTTTCTCCTTTCGGCTTCTCTTTCCCCTCTAATAAGCAACAAACGACTCAAAACTTGAACTAGATGCTGTTTTTGTGTAACCACCCTCTTGTCCTGTGCTTCCCCACCAATGTTGTGCTTGTAGTGAATGCTTGTGCTCCTCACAGTTGTTCTTAGAAGGAGCTGCTGAAGCTTACTGAAGGAAGACCCAGGGGTGGTGGGGAGTCTGTCTGAGTGTTGTGAGAATCAGATTGAGATCTTGAGTTATGATAAGAGACTTCCTCTGGAGGAGGAGGTGAGTTCAGTGTGGGAGCAGGAGAAGCAAGAGTGTTGTTACTGCTAAGGGCTGTCATCGAAAGCTAATGCCATCATCAGCTCAGTGTTTGGATAAACCTCTGCTTTTGTTTCTCATGTAACTCTCTTCCCTTACAGACCCGAAGGCAAAGATTTCAGTATCCACAGGTTAGTGCTGGGCACCCACACTTCAGATGAGCAAAACCACCTGGTGATAGCCAGTGTGCAGCTGCCCAACGACGACGCCCAGTTCGATGCCTCACACTATGACAGTGAGAAGGGAGGTAAGGGACCCAAGACGTGCACCTGAGAGAGCTTGAACCAGTTTTTCCCTTCTCAAAAACAGCATTTGGTCTTTCCTTCAAGTTCAGGCAGTAAAGTTGAGATATCCCTTCTGAACTAACCAGTTTATTTCTAAGTAGTTCCCTGAACTTGATGGACAAATACGATGTCCTATGAACGCACAGAGTGTCTTAACAGTGTGATGGTGTAAAAAGAAGGTGTGAGGCTTATTGCAAAAGCACCTGTGTGGGAAAACCTCACCCCTCCCTCCTTCTGTCAGGATCTGAGTTGGATTTCATGGAGTGCTGCTTGTTGGTGGTTTTATTACCACTTCTGCATCACACAAACTCTTCCAGTGAGAAGTCAGTCACATAAAGGAAGGTTTTTCTAGAGCTTCCTCCCAACACCTGCCTCTCTGTGGGTTTATTTCAGAGGAGTGTAACGTTTCAAATGTTCTTCCCCTGTCTGAGTTCTGCTGCCTAATGGTTGTGCCAGCCCCTCCTGGATAAAAAGATGATTGTATTTTGTTTGGCATATCAGACTTGAATTGGATGCATTCTGTAATCTGAGCTGCCTGGAATCTCAGTACTGCTACAGCTTAGACATCTCTCGTTTTTACTTGCTCCAGTCAGTCTTTCTTCCTGATGAAAGTCCTTAATGAGCCAATGTTTGCTCTTCTTTTTTTTTTGCTGGAAGCCTGGATTGTGCAATTCTTGTTTTGGCTTCTGAGAGTTACTCATGAAGATGATGTTGTCTGTTTAGTAAAGAGTTTATTCTATTTTAGTATGTCTCAAAAACACTCTAGTCCACTTTAAAACCAAAATGAACAAAAACCCCCTCTTTTTGCCTTGCAACTTTGTGAAATGCCAAATGACTGTGGTTTACAAGGACGAGGCAGCTTTGGCAGTTCTGTTACGGTGCTGCATCTTAAAGGTGGTGCAGCAATGTGTCTCTACCACAGCTTTGTCTGTTCTGCAGCGCTGAGTTTGGTTGTTATTTGAAAGCACAGTTGCAGCACGTCTTCAGAACAGACCAGAGTTTGAGGGATGATACATCTGGGGCTCGTGATGTTCAATTTGAAACAGTAAATGTTCTTTAGGGGACAGAAATGATCTTTAACTTGGCCAAAGCTCTGACACTGTGATGTTACAAATGCAGATGTTGTGACTCTTCTCTCCAAACAAGTGCTTGGTAGCACCAGAACTGAGTCAGGATCTTTATGTCTCGATCTGAAACTGCTTCATTGTTTACAACTACTAAATCCTTATTTCCAGAATTTGGAGGCTTTGGATCAGTCAGTGGAAAAATTGAAATAGAAATCAAGATAAACCATGAGGGGGAGGTGAACAGAGCACGTTACATGCCCCAGAACCCGTGCATCATTGCCACGAAGACCCCATCCAGCGATGTCCTCGTCTTTGATTACACCAAACACCCTTCTAAACCAGGTATCTGCTTCTTTGTGTTGTCTGTACTTCACAGGTCAGCCCTTCTGAGGTGAAAAGGAGGTTAAAGTTTTGTGGATTTAGGAGGAAAATGGGTGTTTAGGGTGGGTTTTTATAAGAGGCTTAAACATGTAGCTCAAATGTGTATCAATAGAAAGGTGTGCCTTCTCCTTTTGCTGTCTTACTGCATGTTTTGTCATGTCACTGTCAGTGCCTGGGGTGCTAGAAGGTGCTTTTTTAGAAACTATATGATTTGCTGGGAAGCTGAGCCTGAGATCCCGTGAGGATATTAACAGTCATTTACCAATGAACTCGTCGAGGTTGTGTAGAGTAACTAGTTTTACCCGCTGCAGAGTGGATCAGAAGTGCCTTTCTGACTTTCAAAGTGCAGTTGGAGGTAATGAGAGAAAGAAAAATACCCCAGATAATTCTAGCACCAATTTAGAGTGGACCACTGCTAGGCCATCCAACCCCAAAACTGAAAATAGGAGCTTGGGAGAATCTGCAGTGTGACTCTCTCTAAGGAGACAAAGTGCTTTGTGTTGCCTTGCTGCATTCTGTTTAATGAGGTGAATGTGCTGCTGGGAAGAATGCTCAGAAGGACAGAGAGGAGCCTGTTGGAAATGTCAGAGCAAAGTTCAGTAAAGCACAGGAAAACTTAATGCCAAGTGTTCCAGGATGTGCTGGAAATGACCCTGAGCACTAAGGTTTTGACGTGGCCTCTCTACAGACCCTTCTGGAGAGTGTAACCCCGACCTGCGTCTTCGTGGCCACCAGAAGGAAGGTTATGGGCTGTCATGGAACCCAAACCTGAGTGGGCATTTGCTTAGTGCTTCTGATGATCATGTGAGTACTTAAAACACAGTCTGCATCCCTTGGCAAAGGTCAGAGATGTGGGCTTTTCTGAGGGGAAGGACTAGGGCAGGTGAAGAGAGTGTCTGTGTAAAGATGCCATTTTCACAGTTGTCCTCTTTTTCCCAGACCATTTGCTTGTGGGATATTAGTGCTGTCCCAAAGGAAGGCAAAGTGGTGGATGCAAAGACCATCTTCACAGGCCATACAGCAGTTGTGGAAGATGTATCTTGGCACCTGCTCCATGAATCTCTCTTTGGCTCTGTTGCTGATGACCAGAAGCTCATGATGTGAGTGATGTTGTCAGAAGCTGAGGGCTTCTGTCCCCCTTTCCTTCTCCCATTTGCTTCATAGACCCTCAGTGAAATGGGATGTAAACCTTTTTGTTTCAATTCTGTTTGTTTCCCCTTACAGCTGGGATACTCGGTCAAACAACACCTCCAAACCCAGTCATTCAGTGGATGCTCACACAGCTGAGGTCAACTGCCTCTCTTTCAATCCCTACAGCGAGTTTATCCTGGCTACGGGATCAGCTGATAAGGTTTGTCTACCTTGAACTTGGAACATGCTTGTTTAGTTTCTGATGTGGAAATATATATGTTACTTTAACTAAAAAAAAGGTTTAAATGTGTTGTTTTTTTTTTTTCCCCTAGACTGTTGCTTTATGGGACTTGAGGAACCTCAAACTGAAGCTGCACTCGTTTGAATCACATAAAGATGAGATATTTCAGGTACCATGGAGGATCTTTATCTTCTGTGCACAGAGACTGTCTGAAAAAAACATGAAACCTTTCCCACTCTGTTTTTATTGAATGTATTTGCACTTAGAAACTTCGGTTATTCTTTTCTCTCATCTCCTGGCAGTTTTCTTGTTGTGGAGCTGTGTAGCACTGTGTGGGGCAGAGCTCTAGGACAGATAAGAACGTTCAGAAAGCCAGGGACAGAACAGCAGGAAATGGTCGAGAGCTTTCAACACAACAGGAGCAGTGAAACACCAGCAGCACAGAGCTGATGTGAATTATTCATGGCAGCAGCTTGAAGCAGGGAGGCACAGGGACATGGCTGCAGTGTTCTCATCCTCTCAGGCTGTGAAAGGGCAGCACCAGAACATCCTGTGATAACCTAACAATTGCTAATTTTGCTGGTGTAAATATAGAATGCTAACATCATGGGCAGCTTGTGCTTAGCAGATACAGTATTTCCATCTCCAGCTCATGCCTGACTCATCAGAAAAGTATGCAGAGATTTTGTTTTTTTGGTAGGATTACGAGCTAAGACTGTAGTTACCTCTGAATAAAACTGGAATGTGGGGTTAGTGTGTGGAGTAGTTAGGTGCTCTTTTCTAATCCTATGATCCTATTAAGTGCTATGTTTTGGAGAGATTTATCTACAGCAAAAAAAAATAGTAAATACAGGCTTTTGGGCAATTAAGTTTAATGACAGTGATTGCTTTTGGTGTGTAAACCATACCTGCCACTTAAGGAATCCCTGGTGTCTCTTTGTGCAATCCTTATTAAGGTAAGGAGCAGCCAATATCCTTGAGAGCTGCTTGCAGCTTCTTTAAATGTGGTCTTTGTTAGAGGGAAGGTTCCAGGTGGTGCCTTTTTGGTGCTCATGTGATTGCTCACAAACCCACCCACACTGTTAGGGTGCTGTTACTGGGCATGTTCCTATTCCAAGTTGTTACCAGTTTCACTTCTCTTAGAGCTTTCATGATGCTGAAAACACAGTGGTGGTGTTTGTTGTGAGTGTTGGAGATGTTACAGCTGGGAACTGAACTTCCTCCCTGAATTCATCCCTGGCTGTAGGTTCAGTGGTCTCCCCATAATGAAACCATATTGGCCTCCAGTGGCACCGACCGCAGGCTGAACGTCTGGGACCTGAGGTAAATCCCAAATGAATCACCTTGTGCTGACAAAATGCTACTGATGGGTCGCGTCACAGTTCAAAACCCAAACACACCTCACACACCTTTTTCGTTTTTCCTCCTCTCTTTTGTTTTAATTCAGTAAAATTGGAGAAGAGCAATCCCCTGAGGATGCTGAGGATGGGCCCCCCGAGCTGCTGGTGAGGCTTCTTGATCCCATGGATGGTTTTTTGACCTGTTCACATCCAAGATGTGGCTTTGCAAACGTTCCCCTTTTTGTTTCTAGTTTATTCATGGTGGTCATACTGCAAAGATCTCTGACTTCTCCTGGAATCCCAATGAGCCCTGGGTAATTTGTTCTGTATCAGAAGATAATATCATGCAAGTCTGGCAAATGGTAAGTTGTTTGGGAAGGCAGAGGAGGTGGCAGATGGGAGGTGGTGTTGAACTGCCTGGATTTCAGCATTCCTGGGTTTATTTACAGCTCTCAGAACTACTCTGTGGCACTGCTTAACTCAAAGGGGAAGTGAAATCCGCTTTAGGTTTGCTCAGAACAACCATTTGCAAATACCCAGAAACTGTTTTGTGCTTCTCATGCTGTAAAAACAAGAAAGTCCTGCTGCAGAAGCAAATATTCCCCTTCTGTGTTTGAGTGTGTGAGAACCAAGGTTGAAACTGAGGCTTCTGTTACTTGAAATTGAATTGAGTTGTATTAAATCTTTGCAAATGACAGAAACATCCTGAAGCTGGAGAGGGTGGTGGTGAATAGCACAAGTTTGTTGGCCCTAAATTACCAGCTGCTGAAGGGTTTGAAACACAGCCTTGTATTGTTTGAATAACCTTTGACTCTGCTCAGCTCACAGGGCCTTGGTTCTTGGCAGCCTTGCAGATAGTTCTTTTGGAAGATGCTCCTGCTAAGCAGAGTTTCTACTAGATGTTTAGTTGGAGCCATGCAGTGGTCTCTTAAGGCAGCTTTCCATTAGCTGTGGTAACTTACAGGGTGCTTAGAAATGTTTTGGAGACCTGGCTGTCATGAGGAAGGTCGTTTGTGTTGCTGCTTTAGTGTTGAATGGCATTGAGGGATCAGGGCTGGCTGCTACACATCTGCAGATGAAACGCTGCCAGAACTCTCTGAGGTCTTGCAGTGGGTGGGATGTTCTAGTGGATCCTGTTCAACGTGGTGCCAAACGTTCCTTCAGCTCCTCCATCTCTGTCTTGCAGGCGGAGAACATCTATAATGATGAAGATCCTGAAGGCAGTGTGGATCCAGAAGGTCAAGGATCCTAGATGACAACCTTTCCCTGTTTTTAGTCTTTTTTTTTTTCCCTTCTCTTCCCTCTCAGCCCTGATACTGACTTAACACTGGTTTTGAGACACACGTAGGCTTTGTGTTCAACCATCCCTCCGTAGAGAACCATCACCAGGCTTTGACCCAGACACTGAGTGCTCCCTAGGGAAAGGGCTCATCTGTAGCTCCTTGGTCACATCTGCAGCCACCTCCTGGCTGTCCCATTGCAGCTGCCTTCATCACACAGAGCAAACCTGGCTTTGTTGTTGGGTTGGGTTATTTTTCCTCTCCTGTCTTTAGCTTGCAGCAGCTGGGGGGGGGGGGGTTTGCCTAATTTAAACAAAAGTGACTCTGGTAGAGCTGCCAGAGGATCCTTGAGCCAGTGGAGATGATGCAGATGTTTAATCCACTGGCAGCTCAGAACTGGAGTGTGGAAGCTCTCATCTTCTTCAGTACCACTCAGAAGTCTTGGGATTCCTTTAGTTAATCTGTACCCTGTGGGTTTTTCTGCCTCTGCAGATGCACAACAGGCTTGCAGATTCTTGACAAGACATTAAATTTCTTCCCATATTTTTTTTGTCTCTACTGGTAATTCTGGGGTTTTTTTTCATTCCTTCTCCCTTGCCCCTTTTCCCCACCTGCTGGGCAGCAGCAGTTTGGATTCCTTAGCTATCCCTGCAGAGCCTTTTTCTTTCTTCACCTGCCATGCCTTTCGCTCTATGGTGTGTTTCTTGAGCTGTGTTTTCACATATATTTCTTTCCTTTCTGTGAAATGGTTTTTTTTTTAAGACTTGGGGCCACCGAGTTGTAAAGGGTGTGTGTTTGTACCAACTGATGTGCCACAGCTGGCACTGCCCAGGGACCTGCAGCAGCACTGGCAGCTGGTGTCTGTCAAACAAACCAAACAGTGGGTGAGCTACTTTTCGTAGGAGTTAGTCCTTGACCACTAGTTTGTGCACATCTTCCCCAGGGTGTCCTGTGCCAGCAGCAGCCTCACTCTCTGTGCTCCTCGTTGACTGTAAGTGCTTCAGATGGAATAAATTTTTTTTTTTCTACATAAAGGCTGCAGAGCTCTGTGGGGTTTGTGCTGCTGGGTCCTGCCTCAGCCTCAGCCACTTCCTTGAGGTTAAGGAAGGTTAAAGTGTGCCTCTTTTTTCCACGGAGAGGGGTGTGGTGGCCTCAACCCACTGTGTCCTCTGAGACTAAGTGCTGGTGTTCCTGATGTTCATGACATGTGGAGGCTTCTGCCCCTCTCATTTCTGCTGCTTTCTTTGTGAAATGGGTAAATTGAGGACTTGATGTCCCCAGGCAGTCAAGAAGGTTCCTCCCATCTGAACTGTGCTGCTGCCTGGGCCTGGGGGCAGCCTTTAGCTCTTGCCCCACAATGATGCTGTGGTTCTGTAGCGTGGATGGTTTGATAGGAGAGCTTTGGGTTGACACCCAAGCTTTGCTGTTTTCTCCTCCACACAGCTTGGAGAATTAAGAGGATTCTTAAACTCTGGCCTTTATTTTCAGTGTGAGACTTGGATAAAGTGGAAACCTGTTCTCCACAAACCCGTTGCTGTGGCACACAGTGGTTGGAGCATGGAATCATTTGGGTAGGAAAGGACCTTAAAGCATGTCACAATACAGCAGAGACCCTTGAGATACAAAAGAAAATCCTCTTAAAAGGATAAAGCTTCTCTTGCATGTAAACTTTGAAAAATCAACCCCCCCCACCCTACCACCAGCTTCCAGAGTCATCCTGTGTGTGCAGCCTTACACAGCCCACCTGTGGCACGAGACACGTTTCCAAACACAGCAAAACACACGTCTGGTACCTTCACCTCTGTCCATAGTTCAGTGCAAGATTTTCTTCCTCTGCTCCTCTGTGGAAAAAGCAGCTTTGGATCCACAGCAGTGCCTGCAGAGGTGCAGAGGAGCAGGGATGGTCTGGTGTTTCCCCACTCTGGGTGTGATGAGCAGGAAGAGATTGTCCCTTGCAGCCTGTCGTTGGCTGCCAGGAGCAGCCCATCCTTCCTAACACTCCTCCTCTGCTTTCTCTTCTGATTTGCAAAGGTGGCCGTAGATTTCTAAGCAGCCCCTGTGTGGGAAGAAAGTGAATTGAGGCTCCATGCAGTACCCTGGCTGCAGGAACTGGGGATGGGGAGGGGGGCAGATGCTGTTCCTGAAAAGCATTTTTAGAGTATGGAAGGAAAAGCCATTTGGGCAGCACTTGAAGTGGCTCAGGGCAGGGTCCCCTGAGTGTGCAGACACAGCCCAGCCCTGAGCATACAAATGGCTTTAACAGAAGGGTTCCTGGGGTGAGCAGCTGGGAGCTGTGCTCAGTGCTGAGCTCCTTGGCCAGGTGTCAGATGTAAGGAGGTGTCCTGACTCAGGAGGAGCCTCGTACTCTGCTGCTTCCAGGGACAGCGCTCTGCAGAGTGCCCAGTGGAGGCTGTGCTGCTGAACCCAGGCTGCAGCTTTGCTCTGGGACTTAGAGCTGTGATTGAAGATCCTGAGCAGCAAAACCACAGAGTTGTTGGGACCGGGCCTGAGTCAGAAATGCAGTGATGCTCACTAATACATCTTGGCAGGGCTGATGATGTGACAGGGAATATCCTCTCCTGCTGCACATGGACAAGGAGGTTTGAGTGGAGAAGGGGAAAAAAGGATCCTGAGATAACAGTGAAGCTACAGGAGATCAGAGAGCGTTCAGCTGAGACTGGAGGAAGGCACAACACAAAGTTTGGGGAGTGAAGAGTCCACAGACTTCAGGACATTTCCTGGAGCTTTAAAAACTTGTGTAACAAAGGAGCCCTGAGTGACACCAGCACTAGAGGCTGCTAAGCAGGAGCTGGTTCCCTCAGTGGAGAGCATCCACAACAGCATTTCCCAAACCTAAACCTCAGCTCCTTTCCACACACCCCTCAGGAAAGTGCCCCTGCAAGTGCCTGTGTCTAGTGCTTGGAAAGAAACCTCCTTGCACAGGGATTGTGCCACATCCCTATTTGCTGGATGGCAAAAGCTTGGGAGTTGCTGCCCTCAGGCCCCACTGTGCGCCACAGCTGTGTGGCCATCAGCCTCCTCACCACCCTCCTCCTCCTCCCAGCTCCCCCCAGCCCCTCCACACCACAGGGATGAGGCACAAACCCACTTGTAGATGGAGAGCTCCCGGTGCAGACTGGTCCTCAGCTCCTCCAGTTCCTGGTTCTTGCGCTGCTGGAGCTGCACCCCGTTCTTCAGCTCCTTCAGCCTGTCTTCCAGCTCCTCAACCTGCTCCTGCCCAGTAAGGAAGACAAGAGTGGGTTAGCTGGGGGAGGAAGGCTCAGCTGCTGCCCACGCTCTCCTGAGGGGAATGTGCCTGGTGCTGGTGTTGGTCTGGACCAGCAGTGGAAGGGGGATGGAGAGCAGGTTCCAGAAGCTGCTCGGAGCCAGGCGGGGAGGAGACAGCGATTACGAGCCGAGGACAGGGAGTGTTGAAATGGGGAGATTAATGGTGGAACCTCTGCCAAATGTGCTCTTGGAGATAGTGGATGGCTTTGTCCCTCAGGACAGGGTGCCAGGCAGGGGGGGCAACCTGCACAGCCAGAAATAACCCTCTGGGAGGCAGCCCGGCCCTTGGGCTGTGGGCACAGACGAGACCCATCCTGGCAGTGGGGAGGGCAGGATCAGCCCCAGCAGGGCCTTTGATAAAAACACCCCTGTTACTTCAAAGTGACTTTGGTGAGGTGCCGGGGGGGTGATATTCCACCTCCTCATCCACCCCACTCCTCCCCTTGCCCATGTGAGCAAGACCTTCAGCACCCACGTTTCATTGGCTGCAGAGAATCTCAATTATTGAGGTGGTTAAAGCCTTGAAGCTGCTGCTGCCCCAGCCCTGCCCTCACCCTGCCCAGCCCAGCACTGACCCACAGCCCTCAGCACCTCAACCCCATGGCTTTGGGATCCCTCCAGGGCTGGGCACTGCCCCAGCTCCCTGGGCAGCCTGGCACAGGGGCTGACACCCCTTTCAGTGAAGCACTTTTCCTTAGTGTCTGGCTCCCCTCTCTCTGGGGGGTGTGAGCGGTGCCCAACTGCGACACGTACCCGGTACTGCCCGACCTCTTCGTCCCTCTTCTGCTTGACGAGGACGATCTGCTCCTCCAGGCTGCGGTTCTGCAGCCGCAGCCGACTGACCTCTCCCTGCAAGGGCCTCAGGGCCTCCTTCATGCCCTGGATCTCCCCTTGCATCTCCTGCAGCGCCTTGGCCCCCGCTTCGCGCCTCTCCAGCAGCCGCAGCAGCTGAGGCTCGTAGTGCTCCTCCAGCCCCCGCCGGCTCTGCGCCACGAAGCTCTCGAACTCCAAGGAGAGGCGGCGGCTCTCCTGCAGGTACAGGTTATCCTGCCGGCTCGGGGGAGCTTCCAAGCGTTGCCTCAAAACCTCCTTCTCCTTCTCGCAGGTCTCCTTTAGACGGGACAGCTCACCAGAGAGCTGCCCAGCCTGGCTCTCCAGCTCGCCCCGGTAAGCCGCGTGCTGGGACAGGTCGTGCCGCCGGCTCTCCAGCTGGTACTGGCAAGCCACGCACTCCTTGGTCACCTTGAACAGCTTCTGCTTGATCTGTCGGATCTCATCCTTCAGGTTGTCCCTCTCCAGCTCCACGGTGGCCAGCAGCCGGCACGCGGCCTGGATCTCCTCGTGGGCATGGCGGATCTCCTGCAGCGCCGGCTCCCGCAGCTGGGCCAGCTCCGCGATCAGCCCGTCTCTCTCCTTCTCCAGCTGCTCCACAGCTTCGATGCACTCTTGGAAGTATTCCCCCAGCTCTTCCAGGCTCAAGCACTGCTGCTCCTCTGCACCCTCTGCATCCAGGGGGCTGCCTGTCCCCTCCGCGTCCATGTCCAGCAGGATTCCTGCTGCATCTGGATCAGCTGGAATCGCTGCCCCCTCTGCATCCATGTCCAGCAGGATCCCTGCCCCATCTGGGTCCACATCAGCTGGGACCTCTGCCCCGTCTGTGTCCATGTACAGTGGGATCCCTACTCCACCTGAATCCACGTCCAGCGGGATCCCTGCCTCATCCACATCCAGAGGGATGTCCACTCCATCTGCATCCACGTCCAGCGGGATCTCTGTCCCACCTGCATCCACGTCCAGCGGGATCCCTGTCCCACTTGCATCCACAGCCAGTGGGATCCCTGCCCCACCTGCTTCCACAGCCAGTGGGATTCCTGCCCCATCTGCATTCAGAGGGATCTCTGCTCCATCCACGTCCAGCGGGATTCCTGCCACGTCCATGTCCAGCGGGAGCCCAGCCCCAGCCACATCCTTGTCCAGCTGAGTCTCTGGCTTGTTTAGCTCCAAGGAATCGTCCCCATCATCTGCCTGCAGCTCCTGGCAGGGGTCTGGGCTGTCCTCGTGCAGGGGTGCCACCCCCTCACCCACTGCCTGGGCTGATGGGCTGTGTGAAGGCTCTGGGTGCGGAACAGCACCTTCGGATGCTCCCTGCAGGGATGAGGATGCTCTGGCTTCATCCAGCTGCAGCTTTGGTAGAGGCTCGGGCTGTGCCATCAGGTCCCTGGAAAGGAGACATGAACCAGAGCAATGAGTGTAACAGGACTCAGCCCTTTTCCTCTGGGTGCCTGCAGCAGTCTGAGCTGGGGGTGCTCTCACCCACGGCCCTTCTGCTGTGACCATCCCCATGTCACCCACAACCTGTGCAGACCGGGCAGGGCTGTGCTCACGCTCTGATGACAGCTTGGAGCTGAACTCTCAGCTTCAGCACGGGCTAAAACCAAGGAAGAAAAGGCTCTTAAAGTCACTGACTGCCACAGAGAAAAAACAAAGGGTGCAAACCCAGAACCCAAACCCAGGAGCTGCTTCAGTGCTGACGGGAACTGATCTGCCCCGGCAGCAGCAGCGTGGGCACTCCCAGGAGAAGCTGCGGGGATTTTAGCAATGGAACATAACCTCACGGCACGGGAATGTGCTGCTGAGGCGCGGGCAGGCTGCGAGATGGCTGAGCTGGAGGGAAGCAGCACACACAACAGCTTCTGCAGCAGGAGCCCGGAGGAGCTCGGCTTTGCAGAGTCATCCGATCCCCATCCTTATCCCCAACCCCGCTACCTGCAGCTGCCGCCGCCAAATAACCCGCTTCTCACGGTCTCCCGGCTGCTATTTGCGGTAGGACGGGGAGGACAATCCTCTGGGGATGAGCGCGGGGGCTTCTCTCGTTGCTGGCAGGAGCTGGGGGGATCTGGAGGGAGGATGCTCTCAACTCCTGGCCTAGCTCATGTCTAGTCATCCCCCGAGCCAGGAGCACAGGCTGGCACCCGCACGCAGCCCTCGGCCGCCGCAACGGCTTTAAGGAAAGAACTGATTTTCACCGATACTTTCTCTCCTAATAAGGTAGTTTTCGGCAGCGATGACACATCGCAGCCTCGGACCCGGCGGCCCGTAGAGGGGGGCAGCGCCTGGAAAGGTGGGGAAAGGGCTCCGTGTCGGTTTTCCCTGATCTCCTCTCGTGCCAGCATTTATTTGTCAAAGTTCTCAGCTTTGCTTTGCGTGGGCAGATGGGAGAGCAGGGGAGGGGAGGGCAGGGTGGCCATCCCACCCTCCCGCAGCCGCGTGCAGGGGCTCGCTCCCCCCCCCACCCCACCCCTCATCCCAGGGCCTCCCAGCACCCTTGGGACCACTCAGCACCCTGATCCCTCCTCAGGGTCCAGGGATGCTCCTCGGGTGCTGAACCTCAGGTCTCCCTCATCCCCATCCCTCCTCCCCATCCCTCATCCCCATCCCCATCCCTCATCCCAATCCCTCATCCCCATCCCCATCCCTCATCCCCATCCCCATCCCCGCCTCGGGTTTTGGCACCCCCTCGCCTGCCCCACACCTCACACCTCGCCAGGGATCCCACACCCATGGGGATCCCCCCCAGCCCCTTCTCTGCTCGCCCCGGGTGGGCTCTTACCTTCCTGCCCTGGAGCCCAGCGCCTCTGGCTCTGCGCTGCACATGGGCTCAGCATGGGGCGGGGGGTTATTAATAAACACGGCTGGAAATCAGACTCCCCAGAGCAGCCGCTTCGCCCAGCCACTGCCTGCGGTGCCAGCTGCGGGTGACTGCCTTCCTCCGCCCCGGGGAGGAGGAGGAGGAGGAGGGCGGGGAAGGCCGAGCCGCCTGCATCCCTGGCAGAGGCAGTCGCAGGGGCTGACTGCAGCCAGGCGCATCCCTGGGGAGCGGCCCCTTGCAGCCCCCATCATCCCACTCCTGCTCTTCCCACCCGTGATTTATGGGGCAGGTTTTGCTTTGTGCAGCCTCAAACCCGCCCCTTCCCACGGCGCTGGAGCCTCCTTCCCGGGGGCTGGCAAGGGAGTTCCATCCCCCCAAGGGTAGGATGTGGGGGGCTCAGAATGGGGACAGTGCCCAGGTTGTGTCCCCTGGAGCCTCTGACCGAGGGGATCCGCCGGTGGCTGCAGGCGCCCAACGCTGCGGCCTCACCCTGTGCACGGAGAGGGCTGCTGGAGGGTGCTGGCAGCGTGGTGCTGAGCTCCCTCCTGCATCTATGAAAGCACATGAATGCAGGAAATCCTCATGGCTTGGGAGTCTTTATGTGTCCCAGGTTGGCCCCGTGAACACCCCAGTAATGGCTGAGCAACAGCATCTGCTTCCCCTTCGCCGCAGCCCCGGCCCTGCCTCCCCTCTCTGCTCTCTTTGGAGTCTCAGAATCGTTTAGGTTGGAAAAGACCTTTGAAACCATGGAGTCCAGTCCCTGGTGGGGTTGGAAGAAGGTGCTGTGAGCTCTGCAAAGCTCCTCAATGGCAGTGGCCACATTCCCGGGACTCCAGCAGTGCCACTGCCCTCACTGCTGTCCCCTCTGCTGCTGTCCCCTCTGCTGTCCCTGCTGCTGTCCCCTCTGCTGCTGTCCCATCTGCTGCCCTCACTGCCCACAGATGAGCTTTCCCACCTCTACTCACCCACCATCCCCAATGGCTTTGCCGTGGTGCCCGTCCCCATCTCCCCACCCCGCAGCGCCCCAACCCGCCCTTTCGCCGCTCGGATCGTTATCATCGGTTTACAGAAAACACCTATTTCAGGTTTGTTGCCACATTGACACAGGTGCAAGAGCCTGGCAGCCCCTTGGCCTGGCTGCCCCTTGTGACATTAGAGCCCCTCGAGCCTACCTCTGCCCGTGCCCGCTGCTGCCCGCGGCCGCCGCGCCTCAGGAAGTCGGCAGCTTCTGCTCAGGAAGTCGCCAGCTTACGATGCCCCAAAAAACCACCCAGCGAGGCACAGCAGGACTTGCACCATCCCCCAGTGCCACCCAGCCCCACGTCACCCAGGCTGTCACCATGTCACCCAGTGCCACCCAGCCCCATGTCACCCACGCCGTCACCCACATCACCCACGCCGTCACCTTGGGCTCCCTGGTACGCAGCTGTAACAGGAAAATGGACATTTGGGTGGGTTTTTTTCCTCCTCTTTCTTTGGTTTTACCCCCTGTTGCTTTTTCCAGCACAACCCACCTGGGTTTCTTTTTTTTTTCCCCCTCCTCTTCTTTTTCCCCCCCATGAAGTGCCTCGATTTGTGCCCAGGCCTTTGACTCAGCAGCACAGGAATGTTGTTCTGCTGTGAATTCGCACAAGTTGTGTGTATAAATACACAACTAAAGCTAAAACTGCCAAAGAGAGAAACCTGCAGCTCTTGGGTGCTGGCTCCAACAAACCCTTGTAGGGGATGGAAAAATAAACCCCATCACTGTGAAGGTGAGGGAGCCCTGGCCCAGGCTGCCCCGGGAGGGTTTGGAGGCTCCTTCTCAGGAGGTTTCCAACCCCCCCTGGACACGTTCCTGTGCCCCCTGAGCCAGGGGGAGCTGCTGGAGCAGGGGCTGGGGGAGCTGTGCAGGGAGCTCTGTGGGAGCAGCCCCCACCACTCAAGGGACTCTCTGAAGGGGTGGCTGGCAGCAGAGCCCTGGCCCGGCTTTATCTGACGAGCTGCCAGGGTCAGGGTGGGGATTGAAGAGGCTCAGCTGTTCTGTGCTCCGTAAGAGGATCCCCTCGGCCCCTGCTCGGGGCTGTTTTGTGGCTATAACCAGGCAACGTTGGGCTCGGGTGTCAGCACTGGCACACGCTGAGCTCCACGGACACGCCGGCGGCTGCGATCCCGAGAGGACTTTGCTCCGGTAAACAAGAGCTGCTGGGAGATACCGGTGGTGCTGCCGGTGGGGAAAGCACAAGGCAGGAGGGTGTGTGTGAGAGACAAGACCTTGCGGCTGTTTGAATCCGTGGGAAGCAAGGAGAGGTCGTGGGGCACTTTTGCCCCCCATTTGGTGATTGGTGCTGGTGCTGCCAACCTCCTGCCTGGTGGATTTT
The DNA here is from genome assembly GCA_013401255.1 of Urocolius indicus. Lineage (NCBI taxonomy): Eukaryota > Metazoa > Chordata > Aves > Coliiformes > Coliidae > Urocolius > Urocolius indicus. Next base: position 134,692 of record WBNH01010859.1, on the reverse strand, counting down.
TCCTTCGTGTCACGGATCTGTCCCGAGGGCAGGGGCAGAGCTGGCACCGCAGCCTCACCGCCCTGACACCAGCACCTTGGCACCTCCACCCTGACACAGCCACAGCAGCTCTGCCTCTGTCCCTGCTCCGTGCTCTCACGATCTTTAAGGACAAGCCTGGGGCAGTGGCAGTGCTCAACCTGCCCATTGCATTTAGCAGTGGCAGCCTCAGGCAATGCTGCAGCCTCGGTACGCAGCTCGTGGTGGCTCTGCCCAGGGTGCACAGGAGCTGCAAATCTGATCTCGGGGGAAGTGTGATTCATGGCAGGAGCTGGGAGCGTTCCCAGGGATGGATCAGGGCTTGGAGGACAGTAACACCGTGTGCCTGCTGCTGCCCTGCCCTCACGAGCTGGGCTCTGTGCCCTGACAGGCAGAGGGACCCCGGATAAAGCTGAGCCTGTTTGGGGACAGCACCCAAAGTCATTTGCCCAGGGCTGGTGAGCTGGATGCCACTTGCTCCATGGGAACAGCCTGGCTTGGTTCACCTCCTGCCTCGGTTTCCCCAGATGACAGCTGGGGATGGCCCCTGGTTTGGGGCCTGTCACTGGTACTGATGGAGGGGTGCTGTGGGGATGCTGTTGTGGGACATGGCACAGGGTGAGCACCACAACAGAGTCTCGTCAGCCACGGACTGGTCACACACCCACCATGGAGATGCCAGACCCACCACAAAAGTCCCTGAGCACCAACCTGGGCAAAGAGGCTCAGGACACATCCTGCAAGAGGCAGGCAAGGCCACCCAGCTGGGACAGAGGAGGAGGAAGAGGAGTACAGCCTGGGCATATACCCAGCTGGGGCAGAGATGAAAAAGGGAACCTGAAGGCGCCGTCTGCCCCACAGGGACCTTGGGAGCTCCCCGGGAACGGGGCCACAGGCGCCAGCGGCTGCCGCTTATCTGAGTGCTGGGTCCTGCTCTGCCCATGGAGAGGGGGGACAAGGAAAGCCCCTCTCCTGCCAGAGCTGCTCCCCAGGGAGATGCCAGCTCAGCCAGGGGAGGGGAGCAGGGATGAGTGTGGGGTCTGGCTGCAGGGACTGTGTGCTGGAGCCCTTCCAGCACATCCACATCACTGCTCCTTCAGCTTTATCTCTGCTCAGCCCAGATACTGAGTTTTAAACAGTTGCTGATAGTGGCTTTATAAACATTAGTATCAAGGCTGCCTGTCTCAGCAGCACTCACAGCAGCCCCTGCCTGTGCCACCCCATCCCAGCGCCCCAAACACCTCCTGTGCCCCCTGAGCCAGGGGGAGCTGTGTCTGTGTGCGTGTGTCTGTGCGTGTGTCTGTGTGTGCGTGTGTCTGTGTGTGTGTGTCTGTGTCTGTGTTCATTTGTGTGTGTGCATGTGTTAGTGTACATGTGTGTGTGTGCATGTGTGTGTGTGCACAGCTCAGCGTGCACCAACAGCCCTGTAACAACCACCCATTGCAAGCCACTGCTCTCTGGGGAGGGCTGAAGCTTCCTAGGGCTTTGCACAAAGGGCTGATGCTTTAGGGAGCTCCTGGACTTTCCTTCCACATCAGGACCAGGACTGTAACAGAGGGAAAGCTGAGTAAGACCTTTCTCTTCACCTTCCTCTTCACCTTCCTCCTCTACTTTCCTTGCCCACCTGACGAGAGCTCTGCCTGGAGGGGAACAGACTCTCCCTCTGGCTGTGATTCTTTGGACAATGCCCCATAACTGTGTGCAAATGCTTTTCACACTGGTTCTGCTGCCATCTGAGGGGCGAGATCTGAAACCCAGGATCTACGGTTGTTTTTGGAGGCAGATGACTCGGGAGTTGGAGTAAAGTCAACACAAACACCCTCACTGGGGCTCAGCTTCTCCCCAGCCCCTCTCACCCTGACTCAGGCAGCAGAGCCTTGGAGGGCAGCGAGGTTCTCAGGCCTCACCCTGGGAAGAAGCTGCTCCCCTGGGCTCACAACAGGACACGGGGGTGCCAGGAGATGGCTGCCTGGCTGTCTCAGAGCTCATTTGGGTTCAGGGAGGTGAAGCAGGAGGATTGAGAGGTAGACACACAGAGGCTCAGTGAGCCCCAGCTCTCCTGCAGCTGTCACCTTGGCTCTGGAGCTGCATCCTTGGTGACTGGTCCCAATGGGAGCAGCAGAACACCCCAGTGTGTGCAGCCCCCGAGACACGGTGCTGGTGCCTGAGTCCCACAGCAGACAGCCACGTGCTGGGGAGCCTGTGGGATGGACAGGCTTCCTGCTTTGAAAATTCTGCTTGTCATTCCCAGCCGTTGGCAAACTCCTCTGGGCACGTGGCCAGGGAAGGATGAGGCTGAAATGGAACGGTGCAGCCCTTCACATCAGGGAAACGCATCCACAGGGGGATCCAAAGAGCTGAAGGGAGTGGAAATGTGGCAGAAATCACCCGTTTTCTTGCCAGGCTGGTGGCCTCTGGCTTTGCCACGTGTTGTGCCACGGACCTGCTCAGCCCTGGGATGTGTTGCTGCTCCAGCCCTGGCTCCTGTGCATCCTGTTGTCCCCTCGCAGCCGGATCTGCGTGGTCACGCTCCGAGGCAGCTCAGCCTTGGAGGAAGCAACGACAGCTCCCAGGAGAGCAGCTGCTGTTCCCAGGCCAGCTCCTGGGCAGCAGGCAGAGCCACGGCAGGAGCTTCACCTGCCCCCTGCCCCTGCCCTGGACCATTCCATTCCAGAAGTGATGTAGCAGCGTGGCACGGGGTGTTTCACGGGGATGGCCTCAGAAATGCCACCGTGTTCCTTCAGGCACTGCCAAGTGTCATCCTTGAGCCCCTGAGGTGGGGAAGCAGTGATGGGCTGAGGGCAGAGGGCAAGAGCAGGACATGGGCAGCAGCCTCAGCTCTTGCCCTGGGGATGGTGGCAGCCGCTCTGCAGGACACCGCTGCTGCCGTTTATTTCCTCCCCTCCTGTAACGACTGTTGTTTCACTCCCGTTCTCTCCCACTCACGGGAACGGCGTGTGGGAGGAAGATGAAGGGTCCCGAGGGGGCGGCAGCAGCCCCCGGCTATCCCCTCTCGCTCTCCCCCGCGCACAGTGCGGCTCCCGTGGGGACAAAGCCGGGACCCTCGTAGCGTGGACACGTGTGTCTCAGGGACCCCCCCGGGAGGAGGAGAAGCCGCTGGCATCACGGGGAGGGTCGGCGCGGACATCACCCCCCATCATCCCCCATCACCCCTCATCGCCCCCCATCATCACTCCCCATCATCCCCTATCACCCCCCATCACTCCCCATCACCCCCATCACCCCCCATCAC
>WBNH01010859.1:100737-130789 GCA_013401255.1 Urocolius indicus | reverse complement strand
GGGACGGGACGGGACGGGGCGGTGCGGGTGCGGGACGGGACGGGGGGGTGCGGGACGGTGCGAGACGGGGCGGGACGGGACGGGGCGGTGCGAGACGGGGCGGTGCGGGACGGGACGGGACGGTGCGGGACGCTGCCCGCCGCGGTCATGTCCGCTCCGGCGGCTGCACCTGCGGAGCTCGAACGGGGCGGCGGTGGAGGCGCAGCCGAGAGCGAGGAGGCTCCTCCGGGTCGGAGGAGGAAGGCCCGGGCTGGTTCCCTGCGCAGAGCTCTCAGTTGGCTCCGGGGACGGCGGAGGCGGAGGAAAAGCGGCAGCTCCCCGGCAGCGCGAGGTGAGGAGCGAGGGGATGGGGATGGGGATGGGGATGGGGATGAGGATGGGGATGGGGGGCGAGGAGAGGGAGGGGAGGGGGCTGCGGTAAGTGGGCAAAGAGGGGGAAGGGGGTGATGGGCAAGGAGAGGTGGGCAAGGGAACAAGGAGGAGTCCCGGTGGCAGCTGTGGAAAGGGGTCGCGGTGGGGGGCGAGGGGAGGGGTGTTGGCGGTGGCCAAGGAGGTGTCGTGGTGGCAGCTGTGGAGGTGGCCAAGGAGGGCTCAAGGTGGTGGCCGTGGAGGTGGGTGAGGAGGGATCCTCCTGGAAGCTGAGGAGGATGAGGACGGGTGGTGGAGGTGGTGGGAGAGGGGTCTCGATCGCCCCTGAGAAGGGCTGGAGATGGTGGTCATGGAGGTGGCCAAAGACGGTCACAGCGGTGGCTGGAAAGGAGTGAAGCACTGTGGAGGTGGCCAAGGAGAGGCCACGGTGGTGGCCGTGGAGGTGTGTGAGGAGGGATCCTCCTGGAAGCTGAGGAGGATGAGGGGGGGCAGTAGAGGTGGTGGGAGAGGGGTCTCGATCGCCCCTGAGAAGGGCTGGAGATGGTGGTCGTGGAGGTGGCCAAAAACAGTCACAGTGGTGGCTGGAAAGGAGTGAAGCTGGTGGCCGTGGAGGTGGCCAAGGTGAGGCCACGGTGGTGGCCAGGAGGTGCTGGCTGTGGTGGCGGCGGCCGTGGCTGCAGGGGGGTGAAGGAGGTGGCGATGGTGGCTGCGGTGGCCGCGGCAGCAGGCCGGATCCGGCAATCCCTGGTGCAATCTCACCCCTGCCCCAAGGGCTGGTGCCGGTTCACTGGGCTGGTTCTCTCCCCGCTGAGTCAGAAGGTCACTGAGGCTGAGGGAAACCTGGAGGGCAGCCAGCCGCTGCTTTCTCCTCCTTCTCCTCCTCCTCCTCCTCCTCCTCCTGGGCAGGGTGTTTGCGTGCTCCAGGTGTGGCCTTTCCTGTCCTAGATATGGCCCTTGCCCCAACTGGTGCTGCCTCTGTGGCCCAGCCACGTCCCTGCCAACCAAACAGGCACAAGTGGGTGGCAGGAGGTGCCGTGGTGCCATCTCTGTGCCGCCTCAGCTCCGTGTCCGTGGGCTCAGCCCAGGACCTTCGGCAGGGTGCTGGGTGCCGGTGTGTCTGCTCACGCTCCTGTCCTCGGCACGCTGGGGTTGCAGGGTGCGTGTCCCAGCGAGGCTGCACCCGCTGCAGGGCTCTGGGTCTGTCCCTGCCCCGCTGCTGCCGGGGACACCGTGTGCGTCACGCCGCTGCCCTTCCCGCAGGGCACCTCGGGGACGTCACCACGCTCCAGCGTGGAGAGGCCGATGCCGCCAGTGCCCATCCCCTGGGACTTTCTCCCTCGTTTCGCCCCAGGGAGTGAATTTCCAGGCATCCAGGGCTGCAGACGGGCATGGGAGAGGCACAGGGAGATGTGTGATAGCAGAGGAGTGGCTGTGGAAAGGCACGAGGGGCCGGGGAAGAGGCTGAGCTCTCTGCTCCATGGGATGCTGCCGGTGCCTCCCAGGCCCAGCGCTGAAACCTGAGCAGAAAAAATGAGATGTGCCTGAGCATGTGACGAACGTTCCTCTGTGCAGCGCAGGAACGCCTCCAGCAGCTCTGCCAGCCCCTGCTTTGGGTTTGTTGGTGGTGTGGTTTTTTTTCTTACCATAAAGTTGTGCCATTCCCCAGCCAGTGCTGGAAATGCTCAGTCACTGCCCTAAGGCTGCAGCCCAGGGACCTCGTACCCGCTCGCCACGCCGGCCCTGCCAAGGCAGCCTGTGCTGGCATCAGCCACGGCTCTGTCACCGCACTGTGCAGGTCCTGGAGGGGCTGTGTGGTGCCTTGGGGCTGTGGGCCCCGTCCCCTCCGTGTGCTGGGAGCCCTGGCACCCTTTGGCATGCGTGGGGCTGGCAGCTGGTGCATCCTGCCACGGTGCCGCTGGACCACTGGTGTGTGGCAGGGAAGTGGGGAGGATGTGCCGTGGTTCAGTGGGATGCCCGGAGCAGCAGCTGGGGCTGAGCTGGGGCAGTGGAAGGAGGATGTGCCGGGGTTCAGTGGGATGCCCAGAGCAGCAGCTGGGGCTGAGCTGGGGCAGTGGAAGGAGGATGTGCCGGGGTTCAGTGGGATGCCTGGAGCAGCAGCTGGTGCTGAGCTGGCGCAGTGGAACGAAGATGTGCCGGGGATCAGTGGGATGCCCGGAGCAGCAGCCGCGGCTGAGCTGCGGCAGTGGGAGGAGGATGGGGCGGGGTTCAGTGGGATGCCCGGAGTAGCAGCTGGGGCTGAGCTGGGGCAGTGGAAGGAGGATGTGCCGGGGTTCAGTGGGATGCCCAGAGCAGCAGCTGGGGCTGAGCTGGGGCAGTGGAAGGAAGATGTGCCGGGGTTCAGTGGGATGCCCGGAGCAGCAGCTGGGGCTGAGCTGGAGCAGTGGAAGAAGCTTTGGCTCTGGCTGCTTCCCTCAGGCAGAGCTCTGATGGGCCGCTGCTGCGTGTGGCTCTGACCTGTCCCGAGGCTGCATCAGCCTCGCTGCCAGCACCACGAGCCCGGCCTCAGCTGGGAATTTTTCCAAGTGTTGCCTGGGAGCTGTAGGAGGGGGAGAGCTGCAGCAGATCCCTTTAAGCTCTGGATACCCTCAACTTTCCTCCTGGCTCTGCGTGGTGCTGGGGAGTGGTTTTGGATCGGGCAGCTCCCCGTCACCCCACTGTTCCTGCAGGTCATAGAGAGGGGACAGGACCTGTCCGACCATCCCCAGAGCATCTCAGCTGTGGGGATGGCTCAGGGAGGAGGAGCAGGCAGCCATCCTGGGGAGCCTGGGCATCTGCCCACTCACGACCTGGGTGCAGGTGAGGTCGGGCTTGCTCAGCACTGAAATCATGAGAGCAGGAGGATGAAGGCATTTCCACTTTGGCTCAAACCCGTGGGTCCATCTAATCAGAGATCCCATCTCTGGCCGCTCAAACCGCTGAGCTGTGTAGAGGAAGGGCCGCTGTAATCCCGCTCGTGGGCCAGCTGCAGGCGGCCTCTCCAGGGGCTCAGCACCAGCAGCTTTACACTGAGCAGGGCCATGGCTCCATCCCACTGAAACCCGAGTCCTCTCCCATTCCCTGATGGGATGCTCTCAACGGGCCCTGCTGCGGGCAAGATAATTCCTGCTGCAGCTGCAATGCCCATCCCAGGCTGTGCAGGGTGCTGCCAGCCCCAGGCTGGTTTACTGGCACACAGCCCCCTCTGAGCACCTCTGTGGCTCAGAGCCCCTGAGCTGCTTCTGAGCTCCTGGTATCTGAGCCCCTGACTGATTCCTGACGTGTTCAATGAGCTCTGGAGGCAGAGGAATGATCATCCCCTGGGATGGGAGCTGGGGTGTGGAGAGCATCTAGGCCTCACGGAGAGCTGGGGTGCTCAGCCACCTCTGGTTTGCTGGGTGGCTGCTTTGTCCTGGTGGAAGCTGGAGCAAGACAGCTGAAAGCTTTCCCTGGAAGCTTTTCCTTCTCCCGTGGCAGCTCTGGCTGCAGCCCCTTAGCAGCCACACACCCGCTGCCTCTGCCCAGGCTCCTGGAGGGGGCTCTTTGGCTGCTGCTCTGTCCAGGTTTCACTCCCTGATGAAGTGAAGAAATCCACGTGCCAGAAATATTAAAATAGGGTCAGCTTTTCCTTTTTCCTCCTCTTTGATGCCAGCACCAGCTTTCCCTGGCTGGGGAGGGAGGGATGCTGTGAGGGAGTGCTGGAGGTGCACCTGAGCCCTCGAGACAGTTTTAGGCTGAGCTGTTGCTGTGTGTTGCTCTGGCAATAACCAAGATGTGAAATCTCCTTGGACACTCGATTTTCCTCGTCCTCTGCTGCTGTGTAGTACGTGGTTGGGTGTAAACACAGGTTTGGGGGTTTAGTGCTGAGCCATTCAGCTGGGAGGAGGGAGCAGAGGGGTGGGCGCTGCCACCCGCTCCCCAGGGTCGTTCCCCTTCAATTTTGGGGGGAATGAACTTGTTAATCTGCAAAAGGCAAAGAGTGACACTTCAGCAAATGTGAGCAGCAGGAATCCCCTGGCTGGCCTGAGCTGGCTCTGCAAACAAAGAGAGGTGTGTCTGCAACCACAGCTATTCCACCTGGAGACAACTGGAAGAATGACTCTGGCGAATAACGTTCCGTAAGAGCCGATAAAACATTTCTCTGGAGTCATATTTCCCTGTAGAAGGAAGCTCTTGTTTCATAAGACAATATCATCATTGACTTTGACTCGGGCAGAGTTGGGAACATAAGCCTTTGGGAGGTGAAGAGCTGGGCAAGGATGAAGTGAAAACGCATTTCCCTGCCAGGAGGGAGCTGGAGGCCCTGGGCTGGTCCCTGTGGCTCCCACCTTGCAGGGTTAAAACCCACCTTGCACAGAGCAGCTCAGCTCCCTCTGCTTCTGCAGGCTGGAGCTGGCATCAGCAGAGGCAGCCCGGACTCTGGCTTGAGCAGGAAATCATTTGGAACCCTTCTGGTTATGTATTGCTGTTAATGATTGGGGATCTCAAGTGAGGTTTCTGTGTCACCTTTGCCTCGCTGCGCTTTACTTCCCCGTGGAGAGAACAAGGACTGAATTCCTTTCTCATTCAGGCAGCTCAGCTCCCACTCTGTGTTTGCTTGATGATGGGATGGGGTTTAGAAAAGCCCAGGAGGGAGGGAGGGACTGATCCTGGCAGTGGGGCAGAGCGAGGGAGCGTGTGACTGTGAGCACATCTGAGCGTCCCAGCAGTCACGCCGTGATGGCAAGATCTGGATCTCATGAGCAGCTTCCTCCCTCCTGCCAGCTCCTTGCTGTTATCAGAGTCCTCTCAAGGAATAAAACCCGGGCTTTCTGGCTCAGAAAGGTCTGGAATCAGTGTCTCCTGCCCCCAGTTGCCCATTTGTGCTGGGTTTGTGGTGTGTCTGCTGTGCCAGGGAGGCTGCAAATGCTCCCGCTGTACTTTGTGCTGGTGAGGCTGCACCTCAAATAGTATGTTCAGTTTTGGAGCCCTCGCTACAAGAAGGACATTGAGAGGCTGGAGTGTGGCCAGAGCTGGGCAGTGGAGCTGGGGAAGGGGCTGGAGCACAAGGGTGCTGGGGAGGGGCTGAGGGAATGGGGGTGTTGAGGCCGGAGCAGAGGAGGCTGAGAGCAGACAGCAGCACTGCCTGACACTCCCTGACAGGAGGCTGCAGGGAGCTGGGGGTCAGTTGAGGCTGGAGCTGAGGCAGAACTGTGTCCCTGAGAGGGGTGTCAGCCCCTGTGCCAGGCTGCCCAGGGAGTTGGGGCAGTGCCCAGCCCTGGAGGGATCCCAAAGCCGTGGGGCTGAGGTGCTGAGGGCTGTGGGTCAGTGCTGGGCTGGGCATAGTGAGGGCAGAGCTGGGACTGCAGCAGCTTCAGGGGCTTTAACAACCTAAATGACTCTGATTCCACTGCTACCCTTTCTGAGCAGGTTTCTGGGTGCAGTGATTTGAGCCAGACTTGGGCTGAGCTGGGAGCAGCCTGTGGCAGCGCAGCCTCCGTGAGCCTCAGAGGGGTTTGGGGTTTGTGTCGCAGCTCAGCGCTGGGGCAGTTTGAAGGGGGGTCTGAGGGGATGCCTGAACTACTCTCAGCAGCCTCACTCCTGGTCCTACTGTGGAGCTGCAGTGAGTGATGCACATCCCAGGGCCCTGCTGTGGAGCTGCTGTAAGGGATGGACATCCCAGGGCCCTGCCGTGGAGCTGCTGTGAGGGGATGCACACCCCAGGGTCCCGCCGTGGAGCTGCTGTAAGGGATGGACATCCCAGGGCCCTGCCGTGGAGCTGCTGTGAGGGGATGCACACCCCAGGGTCCCGCCGTGGAGCTGCTGTAAGGGATGGACATCCCAGGGCCCTGCCGTGGAGCTGCTGTGAGGGGATGCACACCCCAGGGTCCCGCCGTGGAGCTGCTGTAAGGGATGGACATCCCAGGGCCCTGCCGTGGAGCTGCTGTGAGGGGATGCACACCCCAGGGTCCCGCCGTGGAGCTGCTGTAAGGGATGGACATCCCAGGGCCCTGCCGTGGAGCTGCTGTGAGGGGATGCACACCCCAGGGTCCCGCCGTGGAGCTGCTGTAAGGGATGGACATCCCAGGGCCCTGCCGTGGAGCTGCTGTGAGGGGATGCACACCCCAGGGTCCCGCCGTGGAGCTGCTGTAAGGGATGGACATCCCAGGGCCCTGCCGTGGAGCTGCTGTGAGGGGATGCACACCCCAGGGTCCCGCCGTGGAGCTGCTGTAAGGGATGGACATCCCAGGGCCCTGCCGTGGAGCTGCTGTGAGGGGATGCACACCCCAGGGTCCCGCCGTGGAGCTGCTGTAAGGGATGGACATCCCAGGGCCCTGCCGTGGAGCTGCTGTGAGGGGATGCACACCCCAGGGCCCTGCTTTGGCGCTGCTGTGAGGGATGCACATCCCAGAGAGGCCCAGGAGATACTGGACAGTGGCAGGAAGCTTTGTCCTGGGCTGGGGATGCCTCTTGCCCACCTTGCAGCTCAGGGGTAAAATCCTCCTCCTGAGTGACTCGGCAGGGATGTGTTGCACCATGACCACGAGCTGGTTTAATCCCAGGAAAGGCTGTCCCTGTAACTGGGCAGACTGGGCAGGGAGTGCCTGGGGCCGCTGGCACAGCCACCCCGGTGCCAGGCACGGTCTGTGGCACAGGCTGGCCCCTGCCCTGCCCAGCCTGCCTTTGGGCAGCCACCCAAGCTGGGGAGAAGCTGAACCATCAATATTTCCATTGCAGAGCAGGAGACTGAAGTCCAAAGATTAATGTATTGCCGCTGTCCTTTGGCGGGGGGGTCGGCACAAAGCTGCTGCTTCATTTTGTGTTTTTAATGCTTTCTTTTTTTGCATCCCCTCCCCACTTGGGTGCCTTTCCCACAGAACCTTCCTTCCTATTTATCCCAGCCTTTGATGAATCACCTCAGGAGCATAAACACTGCCAGCAGGAGCTGCCCACCGCCTGGCTGGCTGACCCCTGCCTGCCCTCGCAGCGTTTAATGCTCTAATTAAAAACCAGGAGGGGAGGACGGGCTTCAGAGGGGGTAGGCTGGCGTCTGCCTTCCACAACAGACAGCGGTGGGGCTTGTGTGGGCAGCTCCTGGGGCAGAGCAGCCCATGCCCTGCGCTGCCCATGTCCCCTGCCAGCTCGCTGCTGTGTGCACAGAGCAAGGTCTGGAGTGGGGAGGGAAGCAGAGATGCACCCAGGGAGGGAACTGCCATGAATTCAGGTGTCCTCAGGGCTGTGACTTGCTGCAGCAATGACCGTGGAGAGGGTGGCAGGGGGTTAACATCCACCTACGGGCATGTGGGTGCTCGCTCTGAGGTTGGGCAACCGCCCGGCCCAGCCTGAGTCCTCGGGCACTGTGCTCCAGCCTTGCTCGTCCTGTTCTAGCCTTGTGCCAGCTTTGACTGGGGTGTCTGTGTGGGGCTGGGACCTCCAGGATGATTTAGGAGGGGGATTGTAGCCTTGGTTGTTGGAGCTATGCTCTGAGGCAGAAGTGGTAGCGACTGGAGGCGAGAGCTGTGCCCGACTGTCCCTGTGTCTGGGGATGTTTGGGGATGTGGAAGGTTCCCTTTGCCTTTCTGGATGATGTGGAGGTTCCCTTTGCCTGTCTGGGGGCTGTGGGGGGTTCCCTTGGCCTGTCTGGGGGATGTGGGGATTCCCTTTGCCTGTCTGGGGGCTGTGGGGGGTTCCCTTGGCCTGTCTGGGGGATGTGGGGATTCCCTTTGCCTGTCTGGGGGCTGTGGGGGGTTCCCTTGGCCTGTCTGGGGGATGTGGGGATTCCCTTTGCCTGTCTGGGGGCTGTGGGGGGTTCCCTTGGCCTGTCTGGGGGATGTGGGGATTCCCTTTGCCTGTCTGGGGGCTGTGGGGGGTTCCCTTGGCCTGTCTGGGGGATGTGGGGATTCCCTTTGCCTGTCTGGGGGCTGTGGGGGGTTCCCTTGGCCTGTCTGGGGGATGTGGGGATTCCCTTTGCCTGTCTGGGGGCTGTGGGGGGTTCCCTTGGCCTGTCTGGGGGATGTGGGGATTCCCTTTGCCTGTCTGGGGGCTGTGGGGGGTTCCCTTGGCCTGTCTGGGGGATGTGGGGATTCCCTTTGCCTGTCTGGGGGCTGTGGGGGGTTCCCTTGGCCTGTCTGGGGGATGTGGGGATTCCCTTTGCCTGTCTGGGGGCTGTGGGGGGTTCCCTTGGCCTGTCTGGGGGATGTGGGGATTCCCTTTGCCTGTCTGGGGGCTGTGGGGGGTTCCCTTGGCCTGTCTGGGGGATGTGGGGATTCCCTTTGCCTGTCTGGGGGCTGTGGGGGGTTCCCTTGGCCTGTCTGGGGGATGTGGGGATTCCCTTTGCCTGTCTGGGGGCTGTGGGGGGTTCCCTTGGCCTGTCTGGGGGATGTGGGGATTCCCTTTGCCTGTCTGGGGGCTGTGGGGGGTTCCCTTGGCCTGTCTGGGGGATGTGGGGATTCCCTTTGCCTGTCTGTGTGTCACCCATGCGTCCCCACCGAAGGGATGGGGCTGGGAGGGTGCGATGGCAGCCAAGGGATGATTCCCGCAGGCCCCTCCTCTCCCTGCCTGTACCATTGGCTCTCCTGCAGCCGCCTGCCAGAGCTGAGCCGTGCAGGAGCCGGAGGGATGGGAGCAGGCTGCTAAGAACCGTCATCTCCCCCGGCCCAGCCACGCCAGAGCCCGCTCGGCTGCACCATGTAGCGCTGGAGCCTCCTCCACCCGGCTGCGGTGGAGGGCGAGGGCGGCCTCATGGGCAACGCGCAGCGCAAGAGGAGCCCGGCGGGTGCCAAGGCAGGTTCCTCATGGCCCTTTGGCCGGGCTGGCAAGCACAGGGCAGGTAGGAGCCGTGGGGCAGCTGCGGAGGGGCTGCTGGGGGTCCCCGTGGCAGGGTTGGGCTGGGGAACGTGGCTGCGTCTGCTCTCCCCAGTGCGACCTGGGGCTGGGGCAGGAGCGGAGCCGCCGGAGGTTTTGCTCCCTCTGTGATGGGGAGAAGGAGGCAGGAGCAGTCCTTGCTCCCTCTGTGATGAGGGGAGAAGGGAGCAGGATGAGTCCCCCTGAGCTGAGGTGCTGGGGAGGAGGGGAGACCCTCGGGCTGCTTGCAGGGACCGTGCTGACGTGCTGGGAACTGAAGCAGCCGCTGTCTCGCCCGTGGGAGCAGGACGGAGATCACCCGATGGATTAAGTTACTGATTTGTTTTTCTAAGGGGTGTCTCAGGGGTTGGAGCAAGGACCCAGAGCTGCCAGCATCACCTTCCTCCCTGACCCCTGCTCCCATCCCATGCCTCGCTTTCCCTCGCTGCACCCCGGGAGTGATGGATCTGGGAGTGTTTGCAGAGCTCTGGCTGTTCCCCCTGCGCCTGTCCTGTGTCCTGCCTGCCTCACTCTGCTCCTGTCTGTCTGTCCAGGCACTGCTTGCTCTGCTGCTTTATGCTCTGGCTCCAGGAATGCAACTGGAAAGCCCAGGAGGAGGCACAGGGCAATGGGAGCTCTCTCTTCCCCCTCTCTTTTTGTGTGGGGAACAGGAGCTGGGGAAAGGGTCCCACACCAGCCTGGACCTGAAACCACAGCTTTAACCATGAGCCTCGCAGGGTGCCTGGTGCTGATGAGCTCCCCAGTTCCTCTGCTGGAGCCAGGAAGGGCTCTCGCAGTAACATCGTCCCAGGGCTGCACATTTCAATGCTGATCTTGTTGAACCGTCCCCAGCCTGAGTCTGGGAGAAGGGACTTTGATGGGCAGAGGTCTGGGGTCGGTAGGATTTGGGTTTGCAGCTCTAGGGGGCTGGTAACTGGGCAGTTTCCTCCTGGCAGCCCCGGGGGAGCCCTGGCCCCGCCGTCCCTCGTGTCTGCACCCGTTGCGCTCTTCTCTCGCTCTGTACAGTCAGCAGCTGCCCAGGTGGGATGAGCTGAGCTGAGCTCTCTGTGGGTAAACAGGGTCTGGGCTGAGATCCCCTTAGGCACATGGGGAGAGTGTGTCAAAATGTCCTGGCTGGCAGCATCCACTTGGCACCTGGGGAAACTGAGGCACGGTTGCCAGTGGCCGTGCAGGGATGGGATCTCCTTTGCCTGTGGTCTCCTCTCTCCTGAAGTCATCCCCTTGTCGTGGTCTCCAGGCAGGAAGGGTTTGGTGCTGCTGGCCAGGCTGTGTTGTAGCTGGTTCCTGCTCTCCTCTGGCTCTGCTGGACGCTGTCCCTTTGCCTCTGCCCTGAGCTGCAGTGGGGCAGGGGATGGGGTGAGCTGCCTCCCTGGCAGAAGCAGTTTAGGGGTGTGTGTGAGCATCCCTGGCACCGTCCTCACCCTTTCCTCGCGCCATCCCTGTGCAGCCCTCCGTCTCCTCTCCATCCCTTTGCCAGGTTTGGGTGCTCCTTGCCAGTCCCTGACCCAGGGCCGTGGAGCTGCCAGGGGCTGTGTGTCACCATGGCCAGGAGAAGCCCTGGCACGGCTGCAAGTGTGGCACCAGGACGGATCCTGCCTGGGCAAGGGCTGGCGCTGGGGCCAAAGGCCGTGGGGTGGAAGGTGCTGAGAAAACATGGGGCGAGTTGTGTTTGTTCTCTGCCGTGGCTCCATGGCAACGGTGCAGCGGCCACAAAGCAAAAGAATTTGCATTGTGTCGCTTCAGCATTTCAGAGGGTGCAGCCGGATCCGGGGCTGGGGGTTGGGTGCACAGGCACCTGCCCCAAGGGCCCCCGTGGCTGCTCTCGCCTGCCACAACCCCTCACCAGACCCAGGCTGCTTCTGCAGCTGAGTCACAGGTTAATTGCATGTTGTGGGCAAGCAGACCAGTATCTCCCAGTTCCCATCTCCTCATCCCCAGCAGCCTGGGAGCACCGGTTTGGTGTGGTGGTCAGGCTGAGACAGGCAGCAGCAGTGGGGAGGTGGCCTGGGCACCCCCCAAGGGTTGGGGCAGGGGTCCCTGAGGGTGGGTTTGGGTGGGCAGGAGCCTGGGGAGCACAGCTGAGGGCTGTGTGCCGTGGGCTTCCTCGCTCTGCTGCACCAGCACCAAACCCTCCTGCCGCCGTCGCTGTGCCGGAGCGGGGCTGCCTGACTCTGAGCTGCATCCTCTGCCTCTCCTCCCTGGGCTCATCTCTACTGGGAGCTGCTGGGGAAGATCCTTGAGCAGCAGAGAGACCAAAGGCTCTTATCTTCTCCTTATCGGGATGGCCCCGCCGGGCCCTGCTGAGTCAGGGGAGAGGAACGTGGCGGCTCTGCCTGCGGCCTCAGCGGGGCTGGGGCTGGTGCAGGGTTCCCTGTGTCCCCTGGCACCCACGTGCCCATCAGTGAATGCTGAGGCAGGTTGTGGGGGACAGGCACGCTGGAGGGAGGCAGATTTGGGGTGAGAGGTGCCCTGTGGCATAGGTGCCTGCCCTAGCTGGGGGCTGGCAGTGCAGCCCCTCAGGTGAGCAGCAAGACACCGCATCCGCTCTGTGCATCAACCCCACGCTGGTCTGGCCCCAAAACCAGACTGGGGAGCAGGTAAGGGCAGGGGTTGCCCCCTATGAGGGTCACACCGAGATTTACACAGGCACTTTCTCCACGTACTGTGTCCTCTCAGCATCCTGCTGCCAGCTAAGCCCTTCCCCGTGCCCCTTCCAGCTCCTGGAGCAGGGGAGGAGGTGATCCGTGGGTGTCCTGGGCAGGCAGCTGCCTCCAGTGCTCAGCACAGACATGCCAGGCCGTGCCTGCTTGGCAGGCACCTCATCACCGAGAGGCAAGGATGGGGCTGGTAACCCACCCCCCCACTCCACACACACCCTGTTTTGGTGGCAGCCTCATCCTCTACCATCTCCTGCCCCGAGCCCACGTGGCCGTGTCCATCTGAGTCCCTGATGCTCAGCTCCTCGGTGCTTCCCGGCTGAGCCCCGCGGGCAGGAGCAGGGCTGGGCTGGGTTCTGCTGGATCCCTGCACGGAACAAAACCTGCAAGGTCTTGTCCCTGAGCCGTCTGCTGCCTGTGCTGCTGCGTGGAGCCCAGGACCTGCTGCGACAGGCAGAGCTGCCGTTTACAGAGCAGCCTGGGTACGCTGGGACCGCGCCGGCACGCGCCGTGGGGCCGCCAGTGCCCAGCATCGTGGCACAGAGCCGTGCTGGCCCATGGGGACACAGGGCAGGGGAAGCAGGGCTGGTGTAAAAAGCTGTGTGTGGACTTTGGCAGGGCTCTGGGGGGGTGCCAGGCGCCTGTTCCCACCCTCCCGTGCCCAGGCTGTGCCCGCTGCCCGTCCCGCGCTCTCCATCTGCGCCCAGCCCAGCCCCGGTTGCCTCCTGGCCCGGGAAGGGCTGTTATTTACCTTCAAACCTGTTGGGTGGCTTCTGCGGGGAGGGGACGAGCGTGGGGTGGGGATGTGGCGGGACAGAGGCTCTCACTGAGCTGGAACAGGGGCTGGGGACTGAGGCACAGCTGCGATTCGGGGTGGTTTTGGTTCCTCCAAGCTGTGAGACCCTCAGGACGGGTCTGTGAGAACAGAGGGGACAGGAGCTCGTGGTTGTGGCAAGGATGCAGCAGCCAGGTCAGGGCTGTTGTGCAGCCCCAGGTGTGCCCCTGCCACGGCAGAGCAGGTTGAAGGAGGGGAGACAGGGCTGGCACAGAGCTGTGGACTTTGGCAGAGCTCTGGGGAGGGAGGAGGTGCCGTTGGCCCTGTGCTTGGCTGCTTGGCCGTGGTCAGGCTGATGCAGGGCTGCTCGTAGAGGAAGAAAAACCATCCAAGTTTGTTTTCCCGTTTGAGATGGGTTTTTGTTTCTGCCTCTGCGTGGGAGGGTGTTTGAGCCTCGAGCCAGCGGCACAGAGAGGGTCGTGTTTATTTGTGGCATGAGGATGTTTTCCTGGCTGAGGATGCAGCCCCAGGGAGGCTGAGGGCGGCTGCAGCCTGGGCTGGCAGCAGGGGGCTGTGTGGCCACAGCCATCGTAAATATTGTGCTGCTGTGACCCTGCCTGGGGAGGGCACAGCCCTGCAGCATGACTCCAGGGTGTGGAGCCTGTGCAGAGGCAGCAAGGGCTCTGGGAATGAGGGTGGCCAGGCTGGTTGCCTCCAGTGAGGCTGCTCCCCTTGGGGTTCCCTCACCAGCTGAGGGCTGGGGAGGGTGGCACAGGCAGGTGCCAGATCCCAGCCAAAGCCACGGAGCTGCCTGAGCGGAGGTGACAGGCCCAGGGGAAAGATGGACACGCTGGGGCTTGTAAAGAGGCTGATGAGATGGTGTGAGGGCAGCCAGCAGCATCCCACAGGCTGGGGCACTGCCTGGCCATGCTACATGGGAGAGGCTGGTCCACAGAGGGACTGGGCTCTGGAGCAGGGCACAGGGGCTCTGGCAGCCTTGGCAGGATCCACGTGCTGGCTGCTCCGTGGGGCTCTCAGGGATGGGGTTGCTGGGCTTTAGCCAGGCTGCTGGTGTCTGCAGGCTCTGCTGCTGTGCACAGGGAGCTCGGGTCCCCAGGCCCTGCTGCACGCCTGGGCAGTGCTGGCTGATGCCTGGGAGCAGTGTGGTGGGAAGGAGCCGTGGAATGGTTGGGAGAGCATCAGCCCTGTGGGGCAGGGGGTCTCCTCACCACGTCCCTGCTCTCTGCACCGCCCTGGCTGCTGGAAAGGAGGCAAGGTCTCCATCCCACTGAGCAGGACACACACAGGCAGCTTCTCCTCCCTTTCCTCCCCTGGGGACCTTGCAGCCCCTTCCAGCCCTCCTGCCAGCTCCCCCCCTCCTCCCCATTTTTCTGGGGTGAGTCAGTGGTGCTGGAAGGGGAGGGCAGGGAGCTGCTGCCTGTTCCCTGCCGCAGGATGCCGGGGGAAGGCAAGTCGAGGCAGTGCTGTGCAGGCAGAGATGGATGTTTGCAGCTGCATCTGGCCAAGCCTGCTGCTTGCAGGAGGCACAGGCCTGGCGAGCAGGGGGGCAGCAGCCAGGATTTGCTCCTCTGTTTCTCCCCTAAGTGAAGGGTGGCATCGTGGCTAAGCCACGAGCTGGACTGGCAGCAGATGCCACTTGCAGCGTCGCTGGTCCAGGGCCGTACAGTCCCAGCCGTGCTCCTTTGGGCTCTCAGCTCTGCTCTCTGCCTTGTGCAGCCCTTTCCATTCCCACCCCAGTGCCCTCCAGCCTCTCTCTGCTGGCACTGAGCTGAGGGCAGAGTCCCTGGTGTCCCCTGCCCCTTCCCATCGTTTTGCCACACTGTGGAGGTGCTTTGTTCCCCCTGGGCCATCCTGGCACCTTCCCCCCATCTCCCCTGCCCTCTGCAGCAGGTTTCACTGTGTGTTGACACAGCCAGGGTGAGGCTGCTGGGGCCAAGACGTGGCTGTGAAGGCTGCAGGGAGTGGGAGGGGGAGCAGAGGCTGCTCTGCACCCTGGCACG
Source organism: Urocolius indicus (assembly GCA_013401255.1). Classification (NCBI taxonomy): domain Eukaryota; kingdom Metazoa; phylum Chordata; class Aves; order Coliiformes; family Coliidae; genus Urocolius; species Urocolius indicus. The sequence continues at coordinate 116,126 of WBNH01010859.1, read as the reverse complement.
AGGCTGCTCCGTGGTCTGGCAGCGCTCCTGCCCCGGCTGGGTGGTGGCAGCGGTGTCCTGCCTGGATCAGCCTTTGGGTGATTGCAGCTTGTCCTGCCCCCAGCCTCAGAGGTGGCACAAAGGAGAGGGACACGTGTCTGTGTCAGCAAGGAATGCTCTCGAGGCTCTTTGGGACCTCACAGACTGTGTGTGAGGAGGAGGAGGATGGTCAGACTGTCTGCTGGCACCTGGGAATGTCCTTACAGCCCTGGGCAGCACTTTCCACTGTGCTGACATCAGCAAGCATCAACGCTTGGCTCTGCCTGGGCCCTGGGCTGGCAGCACAGGGGGGATTGTCCCTCTTTAGCCAGGAGGGTCCCCAGGGCCATGCAGGGGGGTCCCAGGGGCTAGACCCGTCCCTGTGAGCTGGCAGCGACGTTGCTCTCAGCAGTTTGCCCGCTGTCGGCCGTGGCTTGTGATGGGCTGCCCAGGGAGGAGAGGGCTGTGGTCAGTTCAGCACGTGGCTGCTGCTTTGTGCACCCTCAGCCCTTTCATTATGTCCCTTTTCCACTTGTGCTGTGCAGAGCTGGGCAGTGTGTGCCGGCACCTTGTGGTGAGCGTGTGGGCAGCGGGGCCCATCCTGCCTGTGCTGGAAGCAGGTGCTGGGTTGTGTGTAAGGTTATGTGCTGGGTTGTGTGTAGGGTTATTGTGCTTGTGTCAAATCACAGATGGTTTGGGTTGCCAAAGCCCTTGAAGCTGCTGCAGTCCCAGCCCTGCCCAGCCCAGCACTGACCCACAGCCCTCAGCATCTCAGCCCCACGGCTTTGGGATTCCTCCAGGGCTGGGCACTGCCCCAGCTCCCTGGGCAGCCTGGCACAGGGGCTGACACCCCTCTCAGGGAAACAGTTCTGCCTCAGCTCCAACCTCAACCTTGTAGTTGCTGTCATGGGCACACAGGAGAGGCAGAAGGGGAATCCTCCCTGAGCCCAGCCAGGGCCCTTTAGCAAGGTCAAACCGCCCCTCGGGCCACGCTGGGTGCCTGGGGTCCCACGGCCCCTCGCTCCCTGCTTTGGGTGACACTGCAGCCCTGCCCTGCCCTGCCACAATAAACCTGGGCACAGCCATGGGGAGCTGGCAGGGCAGGGAAGGAGGGTTTGGCACGTCATCTCCCAGCTGGCACAAGGACAGCCCTACCCCCTGGGTAAATACCAGCAGCTCCTGCCTTTTGGGGCCAAACACCTGTAGATGGAAGGGATGGAGCTCCCTGGGGTGCTGGGCTCAGCATTAGCACACAGCACCTTGTGCCACGGGGATGGGCGGCCAGTGGTGCCATGTCCTGTGCCAGGGCCTGGCTGCCTGACATTTCAGCCCCTGCCCTCGTGTGCCCCCAATGCCAGCAGCTGGAGCTACTGGTTAGACTGGTCTGAGACCTGGTTCTCCTCCGGTGCCGCCAGCTCTTGTGACCGTGACGTGGCTGCGCTGGGTGCCCCATCCCTGGGGACAAATGCCCTTTGCCCCCCTGCCATGACTGACGTCCCCCCGCTGTGGGCTGAGCCTCTGGGCTCTCTGCTGAGGCTGGGGGTGACCTCGGGGTCCTGGGTGGCACTGGGAATGGACGAGGAGGGGGAACACGGTGCTGTGTCGGCTCCCGAGGGCTGGTGTCTGTCCCAGTTGCTCCCAGCTGTGTGCACTGCCGTGGGAAGGAGCAACTGGTTTGTAGTGATGCTGTGCCCAGCAAGGAGGATGCTGGAGGGCTGTAAGAAAGGAAGAGTAGGGCCAATCCTGTCCCTGAGCCCCAGCAGAATGGATCCCTGTGGGCTGTGCCGTGTGTGGGAGGAGAGAGGAGGACAGGGGGGGTGAGTGGGGAGGCCAGAGGAGGGGCTGGGTGGTGGGAGCAGCTGAGGCGAGTCCTGCAGCCCCCCCTCCCCGAGCTGGGCTTCTCCTCGCACTGGCGGCTGCGCCGGAGCCTTGGCCAGGCTCAGCAGCCCTCCTGGTGCAGATGAGGCCGGGTACAGGGAGCCAGGGGCCGGCACGGGGCTGGGCACAATAGGCAGCATCATCTCCGGGCAAGGGGGGAGCAGCCCCTCTCCGCAGCCACCATGGTGGTTTTCATGGGCAGGAACCTCTCCTCGCTTCTGGCTTTCTTCAAGAAGAAGGGTGAGTGAGCTGGGGAGGGGGAGGGAAGGAGCCTTGTCCTTACACAACCTCTGCCCTCTCGCCCACCCGCAGCGGGCAGGGGGGCTGCCATCCCCTGAGGAAGGGCAGGGGGGGCTTCCATGGCCTGGGGAAGGGCAGGGGGGCTGCCATTCAGCAGGGACAGAGCAGGGAAGGTCACCCCAGCCCCGGCTGGGAAGTGAATGCAATAAATCCCTGCGCTTCTCCCGCGGGAAGGCGGCTGCGAGGGAGCTGGGCAGGGGCTGTGGGGCGAGGGGCAGCAGAATCGGGGGGAGAACAGGGCTGAGGGGAAGGGGAACGTGAGTTGGGGAGAGCTGTGGGGGTGTCATGTGCCCTGCAGCAGCACAGGGCTCTCCTGTGCCACCTCCCAGCCCCGGTACCCGCTGGTGGTGTCGGCAGAGGCCGGTGAGGCACGGCGACTCCATTGTTTGGGGCCTCGTCCTTTGTGCGGCAGAGCCGGAGCGCGGCCGCCTCGCTGCCTCGTTTGCACAGGGCTGGCTGCTCGGCCTCGCTGGTGCTGAGCAGCAGGTGCCCGTGTGCCCAGGGTGCTGCTGCGGGTTCCCTCCGCTCGTCCTTCCTCAGACTGAAACGGGTGCTGCGATGGGGGCTGTGAGACAGGGAGTGGAGGGCTCCCTGCCAGCCATGGGAAGGAATCTCCAGCACCTGGGAGGTTCAGAGGGGATATTCAGGTCCTCTGGGGTCTCTGCATCAGGCTGTGCCTCAGTTTCCCCCCTCTGTGAAGTTCCCAGCCCGCCTGGGCACGGGGTGAGTCCCCACTCCTGGGGTGCTTTGCAGCCTGGGGATGATGCAACTCACTGAAGAGAAAAGTCATTTTCTTTCTGTCCCTGTTTAACCCCCTCTGAGCTGCTCCTTCCCCACACAACTCGCTGCCTCGTTTGCTGCCACCGCAGGCCCTGGGGAGGGGGCAGTGAGGAGAGCAGACCCCAGGCTCTCCCAGCACCCACAGCCCGGCTGCAGGTATGGACCGGCTGGGTGTGCAGGGACGAGCAGGATAACGTCCTCCTGGGCTGGAGGCATCACCCAGCGCTTCTCCAGGCTGTCTGGGGCCACATCCTGCGAGTGTGGGTGCATCAGGACCCCCCCGTGTGTCCCCCCACCTCCAGCCCAGCTCACCCCTGTGTCTCCACAGGCACTGCCAAGGAGGCTGAGAAGCGGCTGAGCGTGCAGTACACGGCGGGCGAAGAATGTCCCGACAACGTCTTCTTCCCCAGCACGCGGCCCCCGCACCTGGAGGAGCTGCACAACCAGGCCCAGGAGGGTCTCAAGTCCCTACAGCACCAGGGTAGGTGTCCCCAGTCCCTACAGCACCAGGGTAGGTGTCCCCAGCACCGGGTTAGGGGGGTGGCTCGAGGGCAGGGCTGTGCTGTGTGGGCGGCGCTGGGGCTGAGCGGAGTCCAGCCGTGCTGCCTGGGCTGGTGGGAGCTCTGCTGGGCTCAACAGCCCTGCTGCTGGCTCCTCTGAGCTGCCCCGGAGGGATTCATCTCCTGCCTTCCCTTCACAGAGAAGCAGAAGCAGACCAAAAGTGCCTGGGACCACGGGGACACCAGCAGCCTCCAGGTGAGTCGTGCCGAGGAGCTGGCTCTGCCCTGCGGCGCTCGGGGTGCCTTGGGATGAGCCCTCTTGATGACAACGTGACCCCTGTGCCCACCCTGGCTGGGGATTGATGGGGAACCGGCTGTCAGGCTGTGGCTGGGAGGTTTGTGGGGGGCAGGAAGGGGCCACATGTCCCCCGGTGTGATCCCCTTTGCCCCATGACAAGCTGCTGTCCCCATCCCTCTCCGCAGCCTCAGCACGTGCTGCCCTGCATGGTGGGCTCTGCCTGGGGACCCCTGCTGTCCCCCCCAGCTCCTGCCCCACTGGTGTGCCCTGGGCGAGGTGGGGTGACGGGGCGGTGCGACAGGGACTGTGGGCCACGTCCAGCCCCATGGCTGGGCCCCTCCCTGGCTGCTGACGAGGAGAAACTCCCACTCTTTTGGCCAAGCTGTGCTTTGGCTCTTCCCTGGCTCTGACCCCGCTGCCAGCACCTCACCCGCCCATGTTTGCTCAAGCCATGTCCTCCCCCTGGCCCTCGGCCCCCTTAACCCTTTGGGAGCTGGGGACTGGGAGCCCCAGGATGGGCAGAGCCCCAGGGGGAGCAAAGCTGGCTCAGGACAGTGTCGTGGAGGGGTTGGGGGGTTGTTCAGGCTGATGTGTCTCATCCTGACCTCAGCCTGTGCCCTGAGCAGCTCTGTGGGGATGGGGTAGCACCAAGAGCTCTGCCCGTTGTGGGATCGTGCTATTGGTTGCCCCAGGTGCTCCTGTGCCAGGCTGGCCCCTGGCTGCCCTGCTCTGGCTGCGAGGCCATGCGGGGTCCTGGGGCTGCTCCGGGCCCCGATCCTGGTGGGAGGACTCTGGATGCTGATGGGGCTGACTCAGCCTTTGGCCCTAGGAGAAGCTTTTGTTTCGGCGGCTCTGGGCTGCGGAGTCAGTTTGCGGCGGAGAAGGGGCGTGGGGGGGGGCCTGGGGTGGCTGCATCCCCAGCCTGGGGCCTGTCTGAGCCCCCCTCTCTGCACACACAGTCCTGCACGTCCTCGGAGGATGACAGCCTGTCCTTTCGGAGCCAGGCGGCCTCCTGTGCCACGGATAGTGCCTCTGAGGACGCCCTGTCCATCCGCTCTGAGATGATCCAGCGCAAAGGTACCGGGCTGGGGGGAGGCAGGGCTGGGGGTCCCGGGCCAGGGGGTGCCAGGGGGTTTGGGCTGTGTGGCGACAAGACTGAACTCCCTGAGCTGGGGCAGCCACGAGCCAGCGCGGGGATTTGGGAGCTTGTGGAAAGAGTGAAGTGAACGACTCTGAGTCAGAGTGTTGGGGCTGGGCTCGGGGGACAGATGGACGGACAGATGGCGTCTCCTCCTTGCTCAGGCTCTGTGGCTCTTGGGCAGCTTGCTGGTGCCTCTCTGGGCTGTGCTGAGCTTGTCCTGGAGCAGCACGCCGAGCAGAGAGTGGGGAGTGCTGGGGATGCCCTGGCCGAGGCCCTGCTCACGTCAGCTACACACAAACCTCTCGCAGGTTCCACCTTCCGACCGCACGACTCCTTCCCCAAATCCTCCGAGAGGGCCGGTAAGAAGAGGAAGGAGCGGAGGACGACGGTGCTGGGCATCCCCCAGCACGTGCAGAAGGAGCTGGGTAAGCGTCGGGGGCGATGGGAGGTTGACGGGGGGGTTATTTTTAGGCTCTGGTCTCACTGCCCAGGCTGTGTTTGCCTCAGCTGGGGCTCACCCGGGTTTCTCTCCCCGTGCTGCCAGGTCTCAGGAGCGGCCGTGAGGCGGATGGGCAGGGGCAGGGGGGTGGCCGGGTGCCACGGCCCCTGCTGAACGGGGGGCAGGTCTCCGGTGACGCCGTGCGCATCCCGACCATCGATGGGAAGCTGCAGCCGCCGCCCAGCCCCGCCGGTGCCCGCGTTTGCCTCGGAGCCTTGGAGGAGGCTGATGCAGCCCTGCAGAAGCACATCGACCGCGTTTACTACGACGACACGTTGCTGGGGAGGAAGACGATGGCCAAGCTGTCGCCCGTGGCGAGGCCCAAGTCGTTGGCGGTGCCGGGCATGACCACCAACGCCGGCCCCCCGGAGCCGCTGAGCCCCGTCATGTCCATCTCGCCGCAGGGCACCTACATGTCCAAGATCATCCCCAACGCCATCCTGCCGCCCATGGTGGACGTGGTGGCCCTGACGCGCAGCAGCGTGCGGACGCTGAGCCGCTGCAGCCTGGTGTCATCCAGCCCGGCCTCGGTGCGCTCCCTCACCCGCTTCTCAGAGCGCAGCTCCCGCAGCCGGGAGCCGTCGTCCTCCAGCGACAACTGGAGCCACTCGCAGTCCACCGAGACCATCGTGTCCAACAGCTCCACCATCTCCTCGCAGGGCGGCTCTGAGCGCCGGCAGCCCGAGTCGACGCCGCGTGCCGAGGCCGCCGCTCTCCCCGATGCCGACCAGAACAGTGTCTACAGCTCCGCCAGCTTCGCCGGCTCCTGCGCCCGGCCTGGCTCCGTGCCCCCAACCCCTGGGCTGGCGGCCGTGGGGGGTGGCAGCGGCCGAGCATCCCCCGCATACAGCACGAGCAGCCAGGCAGAGGGCTCGGACACGGGCAGCCTGGCCAGCGAGCGCTCCTCCGCACGCAGCGTCTCCCTCAGGAAGATGAAGAAGCCCCCAGCCCCACCTCGCAGGACCTACTCGCTGCACCAGAAGGCCAACGGGGACCCCAAGGTGCTGGGGCTGCCCCCCAAGCCCGACCGGCGGAGCCAGCGGGAGAGCGGCGCGCCCTGGTCCCCGCGCCCCGAGCCCTTCAGCCCCACAGGCGAGGATGAGGTGTTCTCCCCGTCGTCGCTGAGCGAGACCAGCAGCCTCCGCTCCGAGAGCCTGGCGGGCGCCAGCTCCCCCGAGGCTCCGCGGGGCGGCCCCGGCGTGACGCTGGTGCTGAGGGAGCCTCAGGCTCAGCCCAAGTGGAGCTGCACGGACGGGTCCGACCGCACCATGTCCCCCTCCAGCGGCTACTCCAGCCAGAGCGGGACGCCCACGCTGCCCACCAAGGGGCTGGGACCCCCATCCGCATCCCCAGGCAGGGCTCAGCCCCAGAAGCCGGACCAGGTCTGCTCCCTGCAGTCACCGGCGCTCTCCGTGTCCTCCTCCCTCACCTCCATCTCCTCCTCGGCCTCGGACCCGGCCCTCCCTGAGCCCCCGGCGTGCCGCTCGGACCGGTTCATCATCCCACCGCACCCCAAGGTGCCGGCTCCCTTCTCCCCGCCGCCCACCAAGCCCCAGCAGCCCGCGGCCACCGCTGCCCGCCTCGTCCCCTCGCCAGACCCCCCGGCGCCCAGCACTGCCAGCCAGGAGCCATCGGCCAAGCCCTGCGCCAAGTCTCCGCCGCCGTCACCGCCACCCGCCTACCATCCGCCTCCCCCGCCGGCCAAGAAGGCCGAGGGGACCCCCCAGACCACCGGCGAGGCCCCGGCCGAGGCCGCCTGGCCCCCTCCACCCCCGCCATCGTCCGAGGACCACGACCTGGCCATGGCAGACTTTCCCCCTCCGGATGAAGCCTTTTTCACCGACGCCGTGCCGGCTCCTAAAGCGGCACCGAGCCCGGGGGTCGTATCGGCTGCCGCCTCCTCGCTCAGCCAGCAGCCGAACCCACCAGCCGGGGCCCCACAGCCCCCGACCCCCTCCGAGCCCTCTCCGGCGGCCGCCGTGCCGCCCCCACCACCACCTCTGCCCCCACCCTCGGCTCCGGCTCTGGCTCTGCCGCCCCAAACCGGCCTTAAGAAGGCGGCCAACGGCCCCGTGGCAGACGCCAAGAAGGAGGCGGCGTCGCGGAGCAAGAGCGGCGCGGGGCTCAAGGAGGACGCCAGCCTGCCCATCGTCACACCCTCGCTGCTGCAGATGGTGCGGCTGCGCTCGGTCAGCGTGGAGCCGCCTGTTGGGACCGGGACTGGGGCCGGGGCTGGACACGACGAGCGCCCGGTGCCACAGAAGCCCGTTCGCCGCTCCCTGTCCACGCGGCAGCCGCCTCCAGCCAAAGACGTGGTGCCTTCCAACCCGCTGCTGCAGGCCGTGCACCTCAAGGCAGCCGCCTTGGTCTGCGCTGAAGCCGCGGAGAAGCCGGCGGGTGGCAGAGCGGCCGCGGCTGGCACCGAGGGGCCCCCGGGCGATGGGCAGCTCTCCCCCAGGCACAAGTCACCGGCTTCCACCGCCAGCTTCATCTTCGCCAAGAGCTCCAGGAAGCTGGTGATGGAGACGGCCTCGTCCCCCGAGGCTCAGGCTGACCTGAAGAGGAACTTGGTGGCCGAGCTGATGAATTTCTCGGGGCAGCGTTCGGCGGCCTCAGCCGTCGCCCAGCAGGGCCCTGGCACGGCACAACAACCCCGCAGAGCTGCCAAGGTCCCTCCTCCGGTAGCCAAGAAGCCTTCGCTGGGCCCGGGGCCGGCTCCTTCCCAGCTGAGCCCAAAGGTGCTGGGGGCAGAGGCGCTGGGCTCCCCTGGGCCAGAGGGAAAGGCCAAGGCAGTGCCAGCGGACCAGAGCAGGACTAAGAGTGAGGCGGCGGGAGCAGCCGGCGGCAGCACCACGGAGCCACCGCCCCAGAGCCTCCCTGCACCAGGTACGAGGGCCTGGAGCTGCCCCAGCACGAGATGATGCTGCTGAGGCTGCTCAGACGCCTGAGCTATGGGCTCCCAGGGCTGCACGCGGGCCATGCTGGGGCTGGATTGGCACTGGGAGGGCTGGGTTGGCCATGCTGGGACTGGGTTAGCACTGGGAGGGCTGGGTTGGCCATACTAGGGCTGGGTTGGCACTGGGAGTGCTGGGTTGGCCATACTGGGGCTGGGTTGACACTGGGAGGGTTGGGCCACACTGGGGCTGGGTTGGCCACGCTGAGGCTGGGTTGGCACTGGGAGGGCTGGGTTGGCACTGGTAGGATTGGGCCATGATGGGGCTGGGTTGGCACTGGGAGGGCTGGGTTGGCACTGGTAGGGTTGGGCCATTGTCGGGCTGGGTTGGCACTGGGAGGGCTGGATTGGCCATGTTGGGGCTGGATTGGCCATGTTGGGGCTGGGTTGGCACTGGTAGGATTGGGCCATGATGGGGCTGGGTTGGCACTGGGAGGGCTGGGCCATGCTGAGGCTGGGTTGGCACTGGGAGGGCTGGGTTGGCACTTGTAGGGTTGGGCCATGCTGGGGCTGGGTTGGCACTGGGAGGGCTGGATTGGCCATGTTGGGGCTGGATTGGCCATGCTGGGGCTGGGTTGGCACTGGGAGGGCTGGGCCATGCTGGGGCTCAAGGTGGCTAACTGGGCTCTTCCCTCCTGCCCTGCAGATGGACGAGGAGCCACAGCCTGAAGGAGGGAGCTGCAGGACTGATGCCCCCACAGACAGGAATCCAAATCTCTCAGGGACCTGGGCAGGTCAACAGAGGAGTGTGGAACTGGCAACTAACTTAACACAGGAAGCAAACAGCCTTAGCCTCCACGGCCTTGATGATATTTATGCAAAAATGGTGTTGGTTTCACTTTGCTGAGCACCCACAGCTTGCCTTTGCTTCCTTGTTGTTTCTTACGCTGGAGCCGAGGCCGTGCCCAGCTGCCGCCTCCTCCCCCAGCAGCAGCCGCGCCGGGAGCTTTGGTGCCCTGAGGTGCTGGGGCTGCTCCGCTCCCAGCCCGGCCCCTGGGCCATGGAAGCACTTTGGAGGAAGGAAAGGGAAGGTTTCACCCCAGGGGCCATGGGACTGAGGCGCTGGCTGAGAGGGTCCAAGGCCCCAGCCCTGGAGGGAAAGGTGAGAGGTGGCTGGTGGCCAGTGCAGGCTCCGGGCACTTGCCCCCTGGCCTGGCACAGGCAGCCCAAAGCTGTGCTGGCTGCAGGGGGCAGGAGGAGCCTCCACTCGTGTCTGTGAGCTCGGGTCACGTTTTGATGGCTTTGATTGTAAAAGAAACCAAACCAAAACCAAACTCAACCCAAGCCCAAACCCCAACCCTCTGCCGCCGAGCAGCTGCTCAGAGCTCTGTACCTGGCTGGTAAAAATGATGACCGATGACTTCTTGCCTCCTGTGCTTCCTGGCTGCTGGCCATGGCTTTGTCACACGCTGCAGCCGAGCTCTGGGGCTGGCACAGACCCCACAGTTCCCCTCCCAGAGCAGGCAGAGCCCCCCCAGCACAGACACAGCCCCCCAGAGCAGGCACAACCTCCCCAGCCCAGGAACAGCCCCTCAGACAGACAGGTCCCCGTGGCTACAGTCAGCTTGATGTTTTATTTGGGTTGACAAGACAGATGGTTTCCCAGGCAGTGGTCAAGGCCCACGGCCCCCACAGCCCCACCATGGCCCCACCAGTGCTGCCCAGGCTCCTGCCCCAAGAGCAGCAGCAGCCACGGCCCCGGGGCTGAGCAGAGGCAGCAGCAGGGGTTGGGTCCTGCCCAGTGGCTGCCCCAGCTCTGGTAGCAGCAAGACGTGTTTGAGCAAAGCAGCTTTCCCTCCCTGCCCTGGTTGCAGCACCCACGTGTGCTGTCCCAGTCAGGACCAGTGTGGGGCACAACTGGGAGGGAGCCGATGGCAGAGCTCGAGGCCACGGGCACAAGTCCCACAGGTCAGTGAGGAGCGGAGGCCTTGGCTGTGAGCTGCAGCTGAGGGAAGCTGCTGCCTGAGCAGGCCCCAGGGGGTGGTGGAGGCAGCTCTCAGGTCGGAGGCTGCAAATTCAGCCCCAGAGTCCCCACAGCCCCCAGGGCTGAGCCCCTGGCCCAGGGCACCGGGAGGGAGATGGAGTGGGGAGCAGAGCCTGGCTGGGGAGGTGGAATGGGCCAGGCAGGAGGGGTGAGCAGCAGCACTGGTTAGCTGATGCTCCCTCCCTTCAGGCTTTTACAGGAGACTCTCCCCAGCTTGGTCAGGAAGTTTTTCTGCTTCCACTGGGCCACACAGTCCTCGGAGACACAGAAGTCAGCCTGGGGAGAAGAGCAGGAGGGGCAGAGTCAGGCCTGGGCTGCCAGCAGGGGCCAGGGAGAGCTGTGGCTCGTCCATGGTGGCACTGAGCAGCAAAGAGCTAGTGTGGGGTCACCCAGAGGGGAGAACAGTGGCATCCAGGTTGGGTATCTAAGTGGCATCTGATCTAGGTGGACCTGCTCTAGTGGGATGGTTGGACTGGATGATGTCTAAACCTCTTCAGATGCTTTTCCAAACCCCTCAGCCCAGCCCCCTGGCACAGCCCCTCCTCACCTGCAGCTTCTCAAAGACTTTCTTCTTGGGTTTGAGCTCGTCGTCGGGGCAGCCGCTCTCGTAGCCCTCCACGAACACGCGCTCCCCGGCGCAGCTCCCGGCAGGGGGGTCCAGAGGCTCCACCTGCCGTGGCTCCCCAAGGCTGTGGGGGCACAGAGTCACCCCCAGGCCACAGCCCCTGCTCCTGGCACCCTGGGCTGCTCCCTGGGATGGGTATGACCCTGCTGCCCCCCTCTCCCTCACCCGGAGGCACACAGCACCGTGCCCTGCTACCCCTTCCCTCACCTGGAGGCACACAGCACCATGCCCTGCGACTCCACACCCCTCATCTTCTGAGGTTTGAGGTTGCAGAGCAGCACCACCAGCCTGTCCTGCAGCTGCTCCCTGGGCACGAACTGCACCAGGCCACTGACCACCGTGCGGGGCTCGGGCTCGCCCACGTCGATCTTCTCCACGTACAGGCTGTCGGCATCTGGGTGCTGCCAAGCAGGAGGGAGGTGAGGAGCAGGGAAGGGGCCTGGGGTGGCAGAGAGTCCCACAACCCAGGGGGAAGGTCGCTCCCCTCTCCCCATTGCACCTTCTCCACGCTGATGACTTTGCCCACGCGCATGTCCAGCCGGGATGGAACCACATCCTCCGGCTCCGAGTTCTTGGTGCCTTTCTCTGCAGGTTCTGCAGTGAGAAGGGAACAGTCATGAGCCAGGGAACCTGCCAGGCCACAGGGAGCCCACAGTGTCCCCAACATGCTGGCCCTGGGGATGCCCTGCTTGTCTCTGGAGAGCAGGTCCCTCTGCACCCCTGCAGCCCAGAGCCTGTTGGCAGCTGGGGCAGCTCAGCCCTGGCACTGGCCTCTCCTCACCCTTCCTAATGCTCTCTCCCTCAGAATGATGTTTCACCACTTATCTCTGACCTCAGCCCCTGGAAGGACTCTCTCCCCACACCTCCCTGGGCTCCCAGCACCTCCTTACTGGTTTTGGATGGGCTGGGATATGCTGCATTCGTCAGCTTCTTCAGCTCTGGGCTGTTGAATTTCTCCCTGATGGGGTCGAGCAGCTTGTTCAGAGCCACTTCCACTGAGTTCTTCAGGTCTCCAGGGTGCACCACCTGGATCACAACAGACACACAGGTTCCTGTGTGGTTTCCACTCAGGGGGAGCAGCAGGATTTGAACCACAGGCCTGAGGCCCGAGAGGTAGGAACTGGAGACCACCCAGGGCAGGGAGAGAACCCCAAGCCTTGGCCTGACTCCCCCTCAGCCCAGCCCCTCTTCTGGACACTTCTGCTTGCAGCCTCAGCTGGGGACAGCTGAGAACAGTTACAACTGCTGCTCTCTTCCAGGATGTGGCTGATGGGGTCCTGTCCTGTGCCAGCACAGGTGCTCCCAGATCCTTCACCCATCCTCTCTCCTTCGGGCTGTCGTGGCACCCTCCACCCCACACCTCTTCCCAGGGTAGATTTCCATCCCCCCAGCCCTACACAGAGCTTCAGTCCCTCCTGGCACTCACTTGCTCAGCAAAGTCCTTCTCCAGGGCCTCGTAGGCTGTGTAGGTTTTGTTTCCTCCCCATTTTTCTTCTCGCAGAATCACAAACTCTGTGACACAGGTTTTAAGGCTCAGACTCACCCAAGGGGAGCCTCAGCCCCTGCTCAGCCACATAAACCAGCCCAGCAGCTGGGGGAGAGGAACACTCAGGGATGTTCTGCTTCAGGGCTCCTGGCCCCTCCTCTCACCCACAGGACAGAGCAGAGCCAGTGCCCCTCACCTGACTTGAGGGGAAAGAGGACGTGCTTGATGAAGGAGAGGACGCCGTTGTTCTCCACGTTCCCAGGCTCACAGAAAGCCTTCTTCAGCTTCTTCTTCACATCCTCCTTGCGGTCCAGGAGGTCGATCTTGGAGTCCTGCAGCAAGAGATTTCCACAGCCCTTCACCCAGCCTCTTGCCCCAGCTCCTGCTGCAGTTGCTGCAGCCTCTTCTTAGACCCCAGCGTGAGTGGAGAGAGGTCACGTCCCTCGGGGTGCAGCCTCTCTGCCCCCAGCCACTGACCCTCACAGAACCCCTGACCCACAGCCACTGTTGAGGGACCAACCTCCTCTGATGAGCTCATTTTGCTGCCTGTCAGACCAGGAACCATGGGGTTCATCAGATGCACACGCTTGGCATAGCCCAGGGAAGGAAGGTACTGACAAAAAGCAAGGAGGCAAGTCACAGACAATCCTCTTCTGCAGGTTGGCTTTAACTCACTGTCCCTGTTTGCTCCTGGCTCCAGATAACCTGGGCACCCAGAAGAACAGGACCCAGAAGGCCATCGTGGGCTCACAAGGTGCTGGCAGCCACAGCCAGGGGCATGTGACAGCAATATTGTGCACACCAGAACCCCACAGACCACAAGAGCAGCAGCAGGAGCCCTGTGGCACCAAAGGAGATCCCAGGCACGCTTCTCCTGCTGGGGCAGCCAGTGCTTGAGCCCTGAACCACACACCAGCATCCTGGGGAACTCACAACCACCCCCATTCCTCACCTTCTCTGCAAAGGTGAATATCTTCCTCTGATCAACTCCTCCGAACTGTGCATCGACCTTGAGGTACTCCTCATCCAGGGCCTGAGAGGGACACACAAGGCTGCACCCAAGCTCCCCCAACTCCAGCTGTGTCCCAGAGCTCCTGCCCATCCCCAGGATCTGCTCAGCCTCTGGCAGGAATCACTGCCCCAGAAGGATGGGAGCCCTTGGGGCTGCCTGGAATCCTGCAGCTGGACAGAGCTTTGTGCCTGGGTTATGTTCTGTGCTGCTGCCACGTGGTGTGTCATGACCTTGGCATTCAGCCTCCCAAGTCACACAGTCCCTGAAGGGTGGGAAGGGCCCTGCAGAGCTCATCCAGCCCAACCCTCTGCTACCTCTAAGTGTGGCTGAGGTGCCCCTTGAGCTCAGGCTTCTCTTCCCCAGGCTGAAAAGCCCCAGTTCCCGCAGCCTTTCCTCCTCACACACATGTTCCATCCCCTCAGCACCTTGGTGTCCCTGCACTGGCCTCTCCCCAGCTGTTCCCTGTCTCTCCTGAACTGGGGAGAGCCCAGAGTCCCTGCAGTCCTGCCTTCACCCAGCACCTCCCAGGCCAGAGTTGCTGCCCACCTTCCTCCCAGGACTCACCTGCAGCCCTGGGTACAGCAACCCACTGAGCAGAGGGTGCTCCACCTGCTTCACCACCTCTGCTCCAGCCTTCTTGGAGTCGTGCTGGGTCACCAGGGAGGACAGGCGGTACATGTCCAGCGTGTACTCCCTGCACAGGGACAGCCCTGTCAGTGCTGGCAGGGGATGGCTGCCACAGCCTCTGCACCAACGCTGCTTCTGCCCACAGGGAGAGGAGCCAAAGCCTGGAGGCACCTTCACTTTGTGCCTGGGAGCAGGCTCAGGAACAGCACAGCCCCAGCTCAGGCTCTCCCTTCACGAGAGGATCAGGCACCCCAGAACTGGGGCTGTTCAGCCTGGAGAAAGGGAAGCTGAGAGGAGACAGCAGCACTCTCTGACACTCCCTGACAGGAGGCTGCAGGGAGCTGGGGATCAGTCTCTGCTCCCAAGCAACAAGTGACAGGACCAGGGAAAATGGGCTGGAGTTGCCCCAGGGGAGGTTGAGGTTGGAGCTGAGGCAGAACTGTTTCCCTGAGAGGGGTGTCAGCCCCTGTGCCAGGCTGCCCAGGGAGCTGGGGCAGTGCCCAGCCCTAGAGAGATCCCAAAGCCGTGGGGCTGAGGTGCTGAGGGCTGTGAGTCAGTGCTGGGCTGGGCAGGGCTGAGACTGCAGCAGCTTCAGGAGCTTTAACAACCAAACAGTCCTGTGACTCACTTGCTGAGCTGGTAGTCAGTGCCCCGGACAAACTTGAGCTTCTCCAGGGGCACCCCGATGCTCTCCAGCATGGCTTTGATCACGTGCTCGTAGTAGCGGGTGCGCAGCTCCAGCAGCTCCCAGGGAGCCTTCATGTTGTCCAGGTAAGCGTGGAGGTCAGCAAACAGCACGGTCACCTGGCGTGGGGTGGGGGTGACAGGGTCAGTTCCTCATGGGTCAAGAAGCCCCCCCTGGGGTCTCAGCCCCAGCCTGGCCCCCACCTCACAGCCGGCCTTTAGGAAGTCGGCGATCTTGGACATGGGCACGAAGTAGGCGACGTGTGGCTTGCCCGTGGTGGCCGTGCCCCAGTAGATCTTCAGCTCTCTCTCCTTCAGGATGGCCATGAGCTTGTCCTCCCCCAGCACCTCCTGCGGGCCCGACACACACACACACCCCAAACACACAAACACACCCCACACACACATACCCCGTGCTCAGCCGTGCCCTGCAGCACCCCACCACGGGACTCCCGCGGGGGCTGGAGGTTGAGCAGGGCCCCTCTGCTTCGCCCCAGCCCTGCTCCGCTTCATCCCGACCCCGCTCCGCTTTATCCCGACCCCGCTCCGCATCCCCCCAGCCCCTCTCCGCATCCCCCCGACCCCGCATTCCCCCGACCCCGCT
>WBNH01010859.1:41410-100126 GCA_013401255.1 Urocolius indicus | reverse complement strand
GGCTGCAGGGCCGTAAGGAAAGGAACGACAAAGCCTGAGCAGCTCAAGGGGGGGTGTGTGGGGGTTTTTTGGGGGGGGGTGGGGTGTTTTTTGGGGGGTGCGTGTCGTGTGTTTAAGCTTTTCTTTCCGGGTCACGGCTCGGCGCCTGCGCGGGGCTGCGGGAGGAGGAGGAGGAGGCGGGGATGAGGATGAGGATGAGGATGAGGATGAGGATGGGACGCCCTCTGCCGTTCCCCGCTGTGGGGCCGGCGGGTTGTGGGGTGAAGGAGCTGGAGGGGCCGTCCCTGGGGGAGGAGGCGCTGGGGGCAGCGGGAGCTCGGGGTTTGGTCTCATTTGCACTGGTAAATGGCTCAGGGCTGGTGTCAGGGATTGGGGGGATGCTCTGTCCCTTGTCTCAAGTGATGGGGTGAGGGGTGACAGGCATCAGCTGGGACACAAACAGTTGCACTGAAACACCGGGAGAAGCTCCTTTGGTGCTGAGGTGAAGGAGCCCTGGCCCAGGCTGCCCAGGGAGGGTGTGGAGGCTCCTCAGGACCTTCCCAAACCCACTTGGGCTCATTTCTGATCAAGGGGAACCCTCTTGAGCAGGGGATTTGGACTCAGATGATCTTTAGAGCTTCCTTCCAACCCCCACCAGTGTGTGACTCTCTGGTTCCACTGGCACAGGAGGAGAAGCTCCTGGCCCAGGCTGCCCAGGGAGGGTGTGGAGGCTCCTTCTCAGGAGGTTTCCAACCCCACCTGGACACGTTCCTGTGCATCCCTGAGCCAGGGGAAGCTGCTGGAGCAGGAGCTGGGGCTGGAGCAGCTCTGCAGGTCCCTTCCCACTCCAGCATTCTGAGGTTCTCTTGCAGGTCCCCTCTGCTCCCTGTCCTCGGGGACTCATCCTGGAGCTGTGCAGCACGTGCATTTGTAAGATCTGTGTCTGGTTGTAGGGAGAGCAGCAGGCAAGGCCATTCCACCAGCCTCAGCACAGCTTCATCAGTTTCCTTCAGCTCAGTTTCATCTTTTGCACTCCCCGTCTACTGAAGTTGTACTGGAAACTCACATAAAGTTGTGGGTACCTGCCCCAAAGAGCCCATCCTGACTTGACCCATTGTGGCTCCAGCGCTCTTGCAGTTGGGGCTGAGCTGGCTCCAGCGTGGGATGAGAAGCCCCAGTGCTGGAATGGGGAGCAGAGTGAGAGGCTGGCAGCAGGCAGCTTTGTCTTCCATCATTTCAAGAGCCATTTCAACCATTACAGACCCTTGGTGTAGGTCCTTGAACAGTCCCTGAAGCCAACACTGTGTCAGGGGTTGCACAGCCTCGCAGGATCAGGTGATGTGGGGCTGAGAGCACAGCCCCAGTGCAAAGGGGCAGGTAGATGGATGGGGAAGGTCAGGGCAGTGAAACCATTCCCTTGTCTGCAAGCTGAGCTGTAAACATCTCCAGATGTGCTGTTTGTAAGCTACCTGGGCAAAAAGGCTTGACATGTTTGGTTCTCTTTCAAGTCCTTGTTGGGTGGGAGCTAAATTATCCTCTGCTACACTCTGTAGGAATGAATCCATGTTTACTTTGCTTTGTTCCTCTTTGAAGCTCTTAAGCATCCGCAGCTGAGCTGGAGAACTCCGGGCCAGTGCTGTCTGGTGAGGACTGCTGGTGCCTCTGCTCTTGCACAGGTTTTGTGTGGACACTGCTGGTCCCTGAGGTATTTTCTGTCTGCAGTGTGGTTACAGCATTAGTCTGGAAGTGCTGGGCTCTGCTGTTTGGGCAGAATGATGAGAGGAAGCAGCAGAACTGCCTGAGGTTCATTCCTGGAGTAGGTAACCCCCCTTTTTTTTTTTGAGAGCAGTGAGTAGTTAAAGGAAGGGAGAGACAAAAACTATTCCTTTCAATCCGCTGGTCAGAAAGGGCAGGAAATTCCTTTCCTTAGGCCAGAGTCTCCTGCTGAGTGGGAGTCAAATGCTGGGCTTTCAAGCCAAAAAGCTCCCTGTTAGTGTGAGAGGAAAACAGGTTTTGTTTTGGAATACTTTTAAGCTATTGAATTTTATGGGAAGGTTCTTTATCTGCTCATCTTTCATGATAACGTGCTCTGTATCAGTGTGATGGTGACTAATCCAGTGCTGAATGTCCTTCCAGCTCCCTGGTGAGTTGTTTCTTCCATTGCTCAGTTTTTCCTAACCCAAAAAAAAAAGACATTTTATTTGCTTAGTGTCTTTGGAGGACAGAGGTGAGGGCTGAGACACTGAGAGGCTTTATTTAATCCCCAAAGTGTGCTCTGTACTTTCCATGTAAGCTTATAAAGAGGGACATTCCTGGCTGCTGCTGTTAGAGCCTCTGGTTTACAACAGCTTTGGAGGAGATGGCCCAGGCTGTGCTGGTGACTGGGGCTTGTGTTAGCCCTGCTTGGTAAACAACCTGGTGGGTGAGAACCCTCACAGAACGAGGGAGCGGGTGCCATTGTATGTTGTTAAGAGCTGAAACGGTCAGGAATAAAGGTAATGGAGCCCAAAGAGCTGCAGTTGTTGTGGGTTTGCCTTCCCTGAGGGGTTTTGTGGAGAACAACTGAGTTCCTTTCATTCAAGGTGGTGTTTTTGCTGGCAAGTCGGAGCTGACTCCTGCTGATTTCTTCTCTTGAAAGGGCACTGGGATCAGATAAAGGGCAGAACAGGCTCTTCTTCTGCTGTAAGCAGAAGGTCACTGAGATCCAGGCACTGACAGCACCATGGATGCCCATGTCCCTCACGCCCCTGGGTTTCTCCATAGTCACAAATTCAACCCTGCAGCTCATAACACAGTTCCCAGGGTCAAAAGGCTGTTGGATTCCCCAGAGCAGGTTCAAGCCTTGGAGTCAGCTAAGAAAACCTGTGCCTTGAGTGATCACTGTGGCACTCCAGATCCATCAGAGAAACTGCTGCCCTGCTCCCAAGCATCCTCTTGTTTCCATCATGACCTTGCTGCCAGTTCCTCTGAGCCAAAATGCAGTGATGTAGTCATTTCTCTACATACAAACAGATGTTTTGATGATGGTGAGCCAGATGTCTCCTTGTTGGAACTGTCAGACAGTGAAGAAAGGAATTCTCCCTTCAGTTACACTGAGGAAAAGATCCAGGAAATCTTGGCAGAGGATTGTGTGGAATCTGAGTGGTGCCCAACTAGAGAAAGCACTTGGAGCCAAAATGTAAATGGAGAGAGTGAAAAGGACGAGAGCAGCAGCTGCACTGGGACACTGGTCATCAGCACAGATCCAAATGTGGCCTCAGAGATGGCAGAGAAACCAAATGAGCCTCTGTGCACAGAGTGCTCTTCAGCCAGTGCTGATCTGTCCAACAACCATCTGCAGCCAGAACAAGTCACTCACGTGCTCTTTGACCTTGACATCCAGGAGCTTCTGAGGCCAAGGCCCATTGGTGCTGATTATGTGCATCAGCCTCTGGAGGACAGTTGCTTGGAGGAAGCTGAAAGAGAAGCTTCAGAAGCAATCAGAAGCGATGGAACTGCTGGTAGCTGTGTTGTTGAAGAAGCCTCAGAGGGGCTGATGTCTAAGGGCCAGCAAGGCCTGGCTGTGCATGGCCTGGGAAGGACTCCCTTTACAAGCAGAGTTGTGTCAAACTTCTCTGGTGACCCTGTGGAGAGATCTGTCCCCTCTTCTGAACCAGCCCATGGCCAGAGGAGAGCTGGTGAGAGCTCAGCAGCCGTGTTGCCCAGGTGTCCTTTGCCACCTCCTGTGCCTAGGAACCAAGGACTTCCCAAAGCAGCCACCAGCAGTTTGTCAAGAGAACTGGAGTCCCCAGAGGATGCTGAGGGGGAACCTACAGAAGCTGAGCAGCCATCAGAGGCCATTAAAGTAAACAGCTATCTTAACTCTTGTAATGAAAACCTCTGCAAGCCCATTTCTCTCTATTTGCACCTGCAGTTGTGTCTGTACCTGCCCTTGGGTGCATTGGCACTGCAAGGGAGGCTTTTCAAGGGGAGGACAGGGTGATTTTTTTTTTTAGGTAACTGTATAAGCCAGACTTAGATGGAATGAATTTGCTATATTAAAAGTCAATCCCTTGTTCCCTTTCTAGTCAATGGGTACAGCTGCAGGCCAGACTGGGCAGGAGGAGACAACCAGTGGGAAGAAGCCAGGCAAAGTGATGGCTGTGCCACAGGAGAAGGAAGGTAATTTCTTAGGAGCCTCTAAATGCCTCTGCACTTTGAAAGATACCCCAGCAGTTTCCTAAACCAGCTGGGCTGGTTGTGTGCTGCTGCTTTTTCTCTTTATTCCTAAGGTAGAATTGTTTCAGCTGGAAAAGACCCTTGAGGTGGAGCCCAGCTGAGATGCCCTGAGCCAGGGGAGAACTATACTCACTATTTTACACTGTCAGATGCTGTAAGAGGAGGGGAAAAAATCTAGGGTTGGTCTAAATGGGAAAGAAAGTTGGTAATTCTGGGCTGGGCAGTGGTGTGGGAGGCAGAGGAGATGCCTGTGGTGGCTGTTGGCTGCTCTCCTGGAGCAGAGCCCGGCAGAGGGCAGCAGCAGAGCAGTGATGCTGCGCTGGGCTGCTGCTTGTCTTCTGCTCTCCGGTGCTCCTGGAGCTGGCACTTGGGTGGCTCTTGGCCGTGGCTGCTGCAGAACCTGCTGCATTCAGATGTTCGGGGAGTTGCTGTTCTCGGTGTGGCCTTGAGTAACGTGAAAAATCTGCTGCTTTTGAGGGGCTCCTGGCAGGTTCCTGGCTCGTTCCTCAGGACAGTGACTTGCAGGGTCACTCAGCTGCCTCTCACTCCTGCTTTGCTCTCACAGTGTTCTCTTTGCAGCTTTATTCCCACCGATACTTTCACTTTTTGCCATCACAGAACAGTGCTGCAGAAGGTTCATGTCTTTAGTAGCTCTGCGAGGCACCTTGTTCCCTCAGTCTTCTGTAACTTAATTTGACAAATTGCCTGAGAAAGTGAGTGCTGCCTTTTATTTTAAAGACTGAGACACTGGATGTGTTTTGGAAGGAGAGCTCGAGCAGAAGAAACATTTCCATGCAGAGTGTGCACATCCATATGAGGAAAACTGTAGCATCTACTCCAAGGAATGCCCAGATGGGATGGGGTAAGGCTGGGGCAGTGGGGAGGGCAGAGCTGAGTTCTGCCTTGTGTTGGGAGGCCACTTGGTCCTGTCAGTTCACAGCCATGAACCCAGACTCAAGGAATCTTGTAGCTGAAGTGCTGAGATTGGGATTTACTGCTGACACATTCTACACGTTGTCCCTCTGAAGAGCAGCTCTGGATTTCAGCTGAAGAGCAGCATCTGATGGGTAGAACTGAAGGGTAAAGACTGTTCTGGTAGCTTCCAGAGCTGGCCTCCCACTGTGGCTATTCTCAGTGTTCATGGGTGCAATAATTGTCATTTCTTGAGAGTTATAAGAAGCTGACAGTTGTGTGGCTCGTTGTATGGAGCCTGCACTTATCTGGGCAGCACCAACAGCTGCATAGCCACAGGGCTGCTTTCCAGTGTATGAGTACAGCATAAGTAATGCAGAGGGGAGGATGCAAGGAAAGCTAAAATGGCCTGTTTTCTCTTCCTTTCAAATTAAAAATGCAAGACATATGTTCTGAGTCTCAGGAAATCAAGCAGGAGCTCCAGCTGAACAGGCTGGGGAGCGAAGCAGATCTATTTTGCTGGGGAAAGAACATTGTCAGTGATGCACACAATTTGATTTTCTTATTAGTGTAAAGCTCTCTTATTCCAAATAGCTGTAGGCTTGGAATTCAGCCTGACAGACAGCCTGGGCTTTCCCACTTGTCACAGGAAAACCTTCTCAGTGGGCTGCCTTGGACACTGTGCAGTGTTTCTGCACACCTGGGTCTGCAGCAGTGTCTGGGCATCAGCTGTGTAGGAGATGTAGGAGATGCAGGAGTGCAGAATGACCCCAAGGAACTCCTCAAGGAAAATGAGAAGAGCCAGCAAGGGAACTCCCTTGGGAAGCAGTAGCTGAAATAGGGCTGCTACAAATCTTTAGCTCTGTTTTGTATTGGACATCTTCTGGTGGTTGTGTCATGGTAGTGATTGACTTTGCTGTCCTCTCCTCTTTTTGCTCTCTCCTCCTCCTTGTGTCCTGTCTCTTGCTCCACTGCTGTCTGGATGAATTAAAGGCTGGCTACAGCAAGGGCTTTATCTTTTCAATTGTCTGTATGGTATCTTGCAGGTTCTCTGTGTGTTGGGTGAGGGTGTTGCAGTGGCTGCCACGTGCAAGCTTTGAACATCAACCAGTTGGACCTTTTGTTCTCAAAGTAAACTTTTCCTATCTAGCCCCTAGTGAGTTGGGAGGTAAATGAGAGGAAGAGCACCAGAGCCAGGGGTTGAGTTTCTTCTTTGCAGCCTCTCAGAGGAATGTAAATGCTGCTGAGGCTGCTTTGAGGCAGATAGAAACGTGAGCTGCCATCTGAACATCTGCTGGCAAATGGGTGGCTGAAACTGATAATTGACCACAAAAGATTTCTGCCAGCTGACCATTTGTGAGCATTCACACTTCATTATTGCCTTTTATCCATCAGTAAATAGAATACATCCTCCTTGATGAGATCCTCCTCTGCAGTTCTGGCTGCTTCTCTGGTAGTCTACAGAAATAATGAGGTTCCTGCTTTTGTAACCATGACTCTTGGCTCTGAACGCTGGTGTTCTGCTGCCTCATCTCGTCCTCAGCAACTAAGTAGCTGGATTGGCCTGTTTTGAAATGGGCAGGATAAACTTAACAGGGGGGAAAAAAAAGCATTTCCCTCTCTAAACATAGCCTTCTCTTGGTTTCCACCCAAACATCTGTACTTGAGATGTGCTTGCACAGGCCATTAGCACTGCAGCTGTGCATGTGGGACGGTGCTTGCAGCACCTGCTGCTCAGGCAAGTATTCTGCTGTTATTTGGAGCTCTTGGGAGAGTCCAGCACTCCTGGGTACCTGGGAAGCTGAGCCAGCTCCTGTCTAATCTCCAACCACTGTTTTCTCTGAGTGCTTCTGCTAGCAGAACTCTTCCAGGAGTTCTCCTTGAGGTTTGGGAGCAGTTTATGGTGCTTGGCAGTTTCATCAGACTGGGAGAAACTTAACAGATTGTTTTCTTGGCTGCGTCTTGAATCAAAGGTAAAGGAGGAGCAAATACCTTACAGTCACAGAGCATCTGGTCTTACTGTAATAACAAAGATCCGTGTCTTTGAAAACCAGACTCAGTAAGTTTAAGGTGATGGAAAGGGAGAAAAGGGAACATAGGGAGAAACACATCTGTGAAATTCAGACTCTGCCCTGAAAGAATCTGCTCTGTTGATTGGTATTGAGCTGGCTGAGGGAACAACTTTAATCTTCAAACAGTTCTTACCTGCCCAAACTCATTTGGTGTGAACAGAAAGTGTGCAGGAAGGGTGAGGGCTGGGGGCTGTGCTGACAGAAAGCAGGGATTGCATTTGTGGCTGAGCGTAGGAGGGAGCTTTCACTTCAAAGCAAATGGAATGCAATCCACCTACAAACCCTAAATTTCAAGAGGGATGTGAGATGGGGTTTGGAGTAGGAGATGGGGTAGGAAATGATGAAGCAGGTTGCAGAGAGCCTCATGGCGAGGGGAACGAGCTGTTCTTAGCAGAGTGAGGCTCCCCAGTCACACCACCAGCCCAGGGGCTTCTCTACTGGTTTTGGTTTGCAGGGACTTTTGCTGAGATAATCTGAGCTCCTGGTTTCTAAATGAGAGTGTAACTTGCCTGGAAATCTCCTCCTGAAGCTGCAGTTTGGTCTCAGCTGTTGTGGAAGGATGGGAAACAGCCTGTGCCCCAGGAGTTCTGTTCCATGGCCATTGAGTTTCTCAGCCCCTTTCCTCATGTGATGGCCAGAAGGGTTGTTACTCTTGGAGCCTTGGCTTAGATGGTAATGTGAAGCCCTGAGATAATAGCTCCTTGTTGAAGCAGCTGTGTAGTGAAGCCTTCATCCTTCTCTGCTGGGCTGGGGAGAGGGAGCTTTGCAAAGAAGGTAATAAAGCACTGGGCAATGATCCTGAAAGGACAGTCTCTAAACGTTGATGTTGTCACTCACCAAGGTGCCTTTTTAGAATGTGGTTTCCCTTTTAAAACCCCATAAGAAGACAATTAGGTACCAGCTGCAAGCCTCAAGGAACAGGGAAGGCTGCTTCAGAGCTGCTGCTGCTGCTGCTCCAGCCTCTGGTGTGTGTGTTCTCCAGCTTCTTGGGTGGGTGTTTTAACTGTTTGACTTCCTTTTGCAGAGATTACCCAAGGTCCAACAAGAAACCTACTCAAAGGTACAGCCTGACACAGGGAGCATGCACAAACTTGGCCAAGCTACACCATTTCCAGAGCATTCCTGACCATTTCCAGCCTCATCACAGCCCCCTCTGCTGCTGGATTTTGCTGCTGGGGGACTGTGCTGGGTCCTGCTCTGTGTTTAGGGCTGTTTGCAGAGGGACTTGTGCTGGGTTTAGGGCTGTTTGCAGCTGTTCTGGCTCTGAGTGTTTTGTGTTTTGAGGAGCTGTTTTATTGTTTGTTTTTAATAAGCCCCCTGGAAATTTCTGTGTTTCAGAAACATTTGGAACTGGTTTTGAAGTGCAGTTGGAGTGTGATCTGGTTTGTGTAGGTAACATCTATGTTTTGCATCACTGTTACCTTTTGAACTGGAAACAGCCTCCTCACAGGGCAGGTAACAAATGCAGCTTCTTCTCTAGAGGCAAGTTGGATGGGAGCATGTCACATTTCACTGATGGAAACTGGCAAACGTGCTTGGAACTGGAAACACTTTCCTTTAGAGCTTGGTCCTAAACTTTGGCATCAAATGTCCCGCAGAGCTTGGTCTCCCTTGGAGTAACAGCAAGGTTTAAGCTGTTCATTCCTGTGAAGCAGAGGTTGATCTGCAAGCTGCCATTCTCAGGGGTGCTTGCAGGGCCTTATAAACCCTTTTGGTGTCTATAGATGGATTTCACAGAGCAAATTTGGTTTATTTATGGAGAAAACTGCACTACACTGTATTAGAGTCACTTGATTGTTGGTGTGTTACGCTTTTGGCTACTGTGATCTTAAACAATAAAGTTTTGGTACAACACTGATGTTTCCTTTCTTGTGCCTCACAGATTTGGTTATTTTGCCCTTCCACAGCACCTTTTCAGACCTGGAGTAGGACAGGAGGAAATGAGCAAAGTTTGTCAGTGCCCTGGATGTGCAGTGACTGAGGCACAGAGAAGCAAAGCAATTTGTCCAGAGGATAAGCAGTGGAGCTTTGCCTTGCCTGAATGCACTAAGTCCTGGATAATACTCCCTCCATTAATGCAATGATCCATGGGTGGACTGGGCTAGGAGATGTCTCTGGTTGGGTTGTACATGCCCAGTGTTGGGGCTTTGGAGGAGATCAGTTAGTGCCCCAGTTAATAATGTGGTTTTAATGCCACCAGAACCTCTTGTTCTCAAGTAAGTGGTGCCTGCAGAGAGCCTGGCATTGAAGGTGACATGGCTTGGGTAGTGTGGGGATGGTTAGCACAGGGGGGCTTGTTGGATTTTTACACCTAGTGGATCCCACATATTAAATTGAAGAGACTTCTCTGAACAAGGAATAATTTAGGTGAGGTCCTGATGGCAGTTTACTGAGTGTGCAGCTTGTTGGCCTATCTGTAGAGTCCACCTGCTACTCATACACATAATAAAGGAAGGAAGAAGATTTGCTTCAAATCTCCTTGTTCCAGGTAATTTGGGAGGACAGCAGGAGCTTGTTCCCTCCCTCTCCTTGCAAAAGCAGCCTGGCTTGCCTGCTGGAGGTTTTATCTGATCCCCAGCTGCTATCAGAGCGGCTCTTGCAGAGAGCAGAAGTAGCTCAGGGCTGGTGGCAGCTGTGGCAGCCCCACGCTGCTGGGCCAGAGCAGCTCTGTCTCATGCAGTGCTGGATGGTTGCTGCTGCTCAATGGTGATGGAGCTGAGCAGGAACACAGCAGGAGGAAGAGCACAAGCTCCCTTTGCTGTGCATGCTGAGGTGTTGCCCTTTGTGCAGTCAGAGGTTTCCATGCTAGCTGCCTCGATTTTTTTGCTCCAGAGCTGTCTCTGAGATGGTGCCTGGCAGTCAGAAAGGTGAATTCACCTTTGCTCAGAGCAGCTGTTTTATTGCCCTTCCAGCCATGCTGAGAAAATGAAATGCTTCTGAACAGGCAGCACCTGAGCGTGCCAGGGAGATGATGATGATGGTGTGTGTACATGCGCTGAGTCCCAGAGCAGCTGCCCTGTGCCTTCTCCTGAGTGTGTGGCTTGTGGGGCTTGTGAGTATCAGGTCTCTCAGGTGAGTGAATGCTGCCAGGGAGCAGCTCTGCTCTTTGCAAGGGCTTAAGGCTTCTGGGCAGTTTTACTGCTGAAGTTTTCATTCTTTGACGTTGCAGCCATGATTTGCAGATGCTGAGTGGCAGAGACACTGCAGGGGGAGGGAGAGATGGTGTATCAAGCCTTCATGGAAGGATGTGCTGCATGTTTGCTGCCAGAGTGTAGCCAAAGGCTCTGTTTATGCTTTTTGCTGTAGTAAAATCCAGCAGCATCAGACAGGATTGGAAGAGGCTTCTGTGCCAGCTCTGTGTGAGCTCTGTGATGAAATGTCTTACCATTAACAATGTGATTCCATTCATGGGTGTGTTGCAGCTACCAACAAAGAGCAGCCAGAAAAACAATGAGGCTGAAATGAAGCTGCCCTGTGGCTTGTTCTGCTGCTCTCTCAAAACCAAAGCAACTCTTCTCTGCTTTAATTCTAAACAAGAGGAAGAAATGACATCCTGAAATGTGAAATAGTGGAAGCTGAGAATATTGTCCCTTTTGTCTGAGAGGATGCCCAGTACTGAGCACCCTCTGCAGAACAGATCTGGATGATTATAAATAGGTTGCGTTTAGTAGGTGGTGGCACCAAGTGTGGGGAGTTTTGTTAGTTAAAAAGGCCAGGGCTGTGCTGTAGAGTGTGAAATGGCATCATGGGGCTGTGTCATTATTGCCACTCAGTGACTCCACATCCCAATCACGAGCACAAAGCTGCCTTTGCTGGCTGCCAGCTCTGCTCACTCCATCTGGGATCTCAAATTCAAGCTGTGTCTTTCCTGGCTCTGTCACTAATAATAAAGATTCTTCATTTGGAACTTGGTTAAACAAAATTGATGCTGATGCATGAGCTGAAAGAGAATCCATCTCTCTCTCCTCCAGACGTGTGGGCTCAAGCACTGAGGAGTGGGAAGACAATAGTTGTAACCTATAAGGTCAGCAGAGAATGTAACAGAGCCCACATTTGTGGAGGAAACAGAAGATATTTCAGCATAACAAGTGTGGTTGATCACACAGCTTTTAAACAAATGCTAGAAAGCTGGTTGCATTTGGCCAGTGAGGCTTCTGCTTCCAGAGCAGCCAGGGAAGAGCTCATCCCATGCTCAGGAGCTTCTCTGCAAATCTGGGGGGATTGCATTTGGTGTAACATATGGTGTCATCCTCAGAGCTCTCCTTAGGAAGCCAAAGCTGACTCTTCACTCGATGAATTGCCATGTTTTTATCAGCCAAAAGGGCTGTGCAGCTGTGACACAGCTTTGGGATGATGCAACCTTTAACGTCTTTGGCAACTACTGGCATTAGCAGCCTGTTCCTCTCCATTTACATCTCCTCCAGAACGCACTTACCAGCTGAGATTACACTAAGGCTGGCTGTAGGTGTTTCCTCCTCTGATGCTGTTGGAACTGTCAAGGGATTGAATGCCCGAATGTTCTCATTTCCCTGGGAGGAGACAGGGAGCAGAGCTTGTGCTGCTGCTCGTTGTGCAGAGGGGGGTGATGAGCGGTGCTGTGTGTTGTGAGCTGGAAGGACAGGCTGTGCAGGATTGTTTGCTCCACACCACCTCCCAACGCTCCCTTTTGCTAAACTCCTGGGGGAGGAATATATTGGTTAAATTGTACTTGTAGGCATAATATTACAGCGCTTGAAAGGATGAAGGCAAGTGGTGCTTAACTTTAAACACACAACGCGTGGATTGGCACCGGGTTCTGCTTTCAGCTCCTGGTTCCTTGCTGTGCCCACGGTCTCTGCTCAGCTGATGCTCAGGAATCAATGGGATTAGTCCCCAGGGGCTGTGTGGGGTTGGCAGGGCTGGCTGCAGGGCTGCTTGCCTTTACTCTTGAGATCAATGGGGAAGCAGCTCTTGCACAGCTCCCTGGGATCCCTGTCATGGCACCACACTCCCACTTGCTGCTCTTTAGCATTTATTGAAGCCTCCCTTTCCCAGCTCCTGTTTCCAAGCAGAAGCAGCAGCCAGGCACAAGCACACGGGCAGCTGTGGGTGGCCCTTCAGGTGTTTTCTGCTGTGGCCCAACAGGACTTTCCTCAGCACTGCCTTGATTTCATGTTCTTTGTCTCTTCCCTACAGGAGCCTCTTCTGGCAACTGGTGATGAGAACTGAAGTATCTGTTCTAAAAACGGGCTTTGGCTTGAAGTCCCTCAGGCCCAGAGCCACCGTGGCTGCCTCTCAGTGGAAGCTGATCCTGAAGCAGCAGTTTTCAGGTTTATGACCCACCAGAAAAGCAGGATCTGAAGTATCCTTCTTCTCCTGTAATGGGAAACACCTTTTCCTAAAGTGTGGACATTCTCCATCACTTCAGAGTTGCTGGAAACATTTGCTTTAAGAGAATCACTTCAACTGGATGGCTTGGAGTCCCTCTCTGATGAGTTGAGCTGCTGCCAGCCTAAGTCTCTTTCTTCTCACTAATAGCATGATTGCCTGACTTTTGAAGCCTGAAGTTATGGAAGGTAATGATAACTCTTTTACCTCCGGCCACATTATGATGCAAATATTTAACTCTGCAGACACTGGTGATTTGCATTTTAATCCTTTTCTACCCGAGAAGGAGTGAGCAGGTCTCTGTCACTGGGGGTAGAAGGGGATAGGGTCTGAATTCCCAGGGACAACTGGCTGTGAAAACAGACACACAACCCCCCCCTAGACCTGCCAAATGACCAGGCTGAATTCCCTAGCAGGCTCCTGTAGGCTGCTTGCTTGGCTGCCTCCTAATCCGAGAGCATCTCCCTTCTCATTTTGCACATGCTGCACCATCTGCCCTGAATCTCCCTCTTAGAGGGGTATGGATTCCAAAAGGCATTCTTTCTTAGGAGATAACAGACATCTGAAGGATCTTGCTAGGTCTGGCTGTCCTGCTATTTGTGTTGCAAGCTCTGGTGAGTCTCTTTGCTTTTCTACAGCCTTACATTGAGGAAACATGTTCTGCTGCAGCCCCTGGGGAATACAGAGAGAGTGTCCCTGTTCTGCTGGGTGAGTTCAGCAGGCAAAGGGGAAATGTTGCTAAATTCAGATGCTACAAGGACACAAGAGATGCCTTTAATAGTTTATTGTACATTATAAAATGTTTATTGCTCTGTCTGTATCAGAGGTGTTGACCTCTCCCTCTCGGGTGATGGAGGAGTATGTTCTGGCAAAGGATCCACTGAGGAGACCCTTGGGGTTGGCCTGTCTTCAGAACCTGGTGTGATGGAAGCCCATGTTTGTTCACCAGCAGCACCTACAACCAGACTTCCCAGTGCCCTTCTCCCAGATCAGCTGTTTTGGAGAGTCTGATGGCAGTGGAAGAGGAGAGATGGCTGAACTCTGTCACTGCCTGTTTCTTTTGCAGGGATTTTCAAACCAGGCTCATGTGAGTGCAGGCTTCTTAGAATGAGATTCAAAGCCTACTCAGGCCAACCTGCCCTGGTACTTCATGGCACAAATAGGATCTTGCCTCATCCCCAGGTGCATATGGAGTGGTCTCGTGGAGTAATTCAATAAACACAGACACACTACAACAGCAACTCTTCCATGTGATGGACTTGCAGCTACCAGCTTACAGAGCACCAGCAGCCCCTGGGATCCTGTCAGCTTACAAACATCAAGCATTTAGTAAGAGAGAGGAGAACCTCATCCCCTTCCCAGCTTCTGTCATCCTTTTTTTGGGGAGGATTGTCTCCAGCAGGTACCTGCCACTGCAGACAGGGAGTGGAAGGGGAACCAGACCTTCTCACAGGAACCCCACTAGAAGCAGCAATTTAAGAACTTAAGCCCTCAGAAAAAGGTCCCTTTAGGGCAAAAGCATGTCACACCTCACACTCCTGCTGCTGGAGCCCTTGCATAGCAGCTGGGGTTGGGGAGAGGGGGTTTCTTTGCCTTTTTCCCTCTTTTTTTTTTTTGCTGACTGGCTATGTTTTCTGGACCTTCTCAGCACACTGGTGCTGGACTCAGGCCCAGCTGAAAACTACCACGAAGAAAATGGTTGTAATTATCCTGAAAGCTTAAATAACAGCTCCTGGTGTCCCCTGGTGTTGGCTTGTGCCTCGGTGTTTGATGTGTCCCGAGTGCTGGAGGTGAAGAGCACCAGTGGAGATGTGTGCTGCAGCCTAACTGGAGCTACCAGGGACCTTCTCCCAGTGCCAACTGGAGCTGGGGGATGCTTTCTTCTTCTTCTTCTTCTTTCTATTGTTGTTTTAACCCCTCACCTGCCAGCTGTGTTACACCACACAGCAATGGGGTGAAGCGAGCCAGGGGCACACAGCAGCCTGGAGCTGGTGGCCAGTCCTGTCTGCCATGAGCTTTCCTCCCTTCTTGCTTGGAGAGGAGTGAGAGTGACCAATGCCTGAGCCCACGTGAACTGTCGAGGTGAAGTGACAGTGAGACAGAAGAGACAAAGTTTCCAAAGACAGGAAAACTGCTCCAGGAGACAAAGCGTGAGTGTGGAGGGGAGTGGGTGAGACGTTGCTCCAGCCCAGGTGATGCACGAGCCCAGCACAGGGTCCCTGGCAGCAGCTCCTTGATGCTTTTTCCATCATCGTTTGGGTTTCAGGGTTTGGTGGGGTGGATTTTTTTTTTTTTGCAGGGTTTGTCTTTCTGGCCAGATGTTTTGCAGGACACAGACAAGGAGGTGTGTGCCAGCTCCTTTCTAAATGGCTCCAGCAATATTTCACCTCCCTAGTCATCAAGGCTCAGAGGCAGAAGTGAGAGTGAGGGATGGAGTCCATCTGTCAGGTAGCAGGCCTGTCACGCTTCAATGATGTTCACCGAGGGCTTGTTTTTTGGGAACTAGAAGAGGAGACAAAGGAAGAAAAGCAAGAAGATCCACATCAGAGGTGGGTGCACTGAGCTGATCAGGGGTTTGTTTTTTTTTCTGAATGTTCTCATCCCTGTTCCCTCAGGATGATGAGAAAGGGCTGGAGCTGAGGCTGTGGGGCTGTGTGGTTCATCACTGTCTGCTCCTGAGTGAGCAGGGGCTAGAGGAGCATTTCAGATAATAAGGAGATGTGATGGGGAAGTGCCCGAGTGCAAGTTGTGAAGACAAACACATTAATTGCAATAAGTTGGTGTAAATTATAGGCTGGAGGCTGCTCACATGAGGGACATGGCAGAGCTTTAACATCACATGGGCTGCCAGCCACGCTCCTGCTGAGCAGCATTTCGGTTAATGGCAAGAGTAACGTTCATCTTTCCTGCGTGTCAGCTGAGGGCTGCTGGGGGCCAGGACCTGAGCAGCTCAGCGACTGCAGCATGGCTCAGGACATTGTTCTTCCAGAGGTGTTCAGATATAGGGGCTGAAAGCTGTGTTACTGGTGGCTAATCCAGAGCTGGGGGTGAAGTGCTGGTGTGGGAGGCTCAGAGCACTCATGAAGCCGTGCTGCTGGTGTGTCTGCATGGCAAGGGATGGTTTTTTTCTGCATCCCAACTGGAGGGAGGAGGTTGGAGGGAGGATGTTTAGCAGAGGCTGCTTGTTGGGTAATTTAGCTGAAGCCCTGCTGGAAGCTGAGTGTCTGGCCCATCCCCCAGTGCCTGCCATACCAGCCCCTCTCACCTTGCTGCGCAGGAGCCCTCCGCTCTGGTGCTCAGGGGTGCTGTTCTCTGAGGCGCTCTTGACCTTCTCCTTGCTGTTATTTGGCTCATTGTCTTTGATGATATCGTACTGTCTGCAAAACAGGGCGATCACCCCTGCCAGGAAAAAGCATTAGTGACCACACAACTGAGCCTGCACACATCACAGAGTCCCTCACTTGCCAGCCAGCTTCGTGCCTTCAGGTAGAGATCTCAGCAGCACCCACAATTGCTCCTGAGGATCCTCTCCTACCACAGCCAGTCAGCCCTCTGGCTCTTTCCTCCTCCATGCCTAATCCCATGCTAAGCTAGTTAGAAAGACAGAAGATTCATTATATTCCATCTTCCCTGTCATTAAATGGGACAAGTGTTTTAAGCCCGTCCTTGGCAGGGATCAGCCCCACAATGGGATCTTTGCTTTGCGCACAAGGGAGCTCCTGCAATTTCTGGTCAGTGACAAAACTTTTGTCCTCTGATCTTTCTCCTGTGGAGCAGAGAGAAGGAGCTGGAGCTGGCAGCTGAGAGGCAGGTATCATACCTGCACGTGGGAGCAGCCAGGGCCCCTTGAGCAGCAGGACAACATCTGCAAATCTGCAGCAGTGACGGCAGCAAGAGCTGCCAGTGGAAATTTCCTCCCACACACGGCACACGAAGAGCAGAGCAGGGGCAGCTGTGACACGCAAGAAGGCTGCAAATGTCTTTCATAGATGCCTGTGTGTGACATTTTGACCAAATGCCTTGTCTGTCTGTGGATTCCAAACGTGGAGGTTAAGTAGAGCCCAAGGCAGATGCTGCTTTCAGGGGTTTGTAAAATATCCCAGCACCCCTAATAGCAAAAGTGCTGTAAAGCTTTCAGTGGATCAGCACTAACTGCTCTGTGAAGCCAGGTGGTGTTAAGGCAGCTGCCCCTGGGTGTCACTGATGAACACAGTGGTCCACATTCCTTCTTGGGGGTGTGAACAAATGGCTGATCCTGGGAGAGTAAGTTGACATCTGGCACAGTCACACCTCTGATTTCTGATGGTGGAACTCAGGCAGAAAGATGCAAAAAAAAAAAAAAAAAAGTGCTGTGAAGGATGCCAGAAATACAACAGCACAAGAGCCTGGGTCTTGTTCAGAGCCCTGGGCACAGGTTGTGTTTGCTGAAAGATTCGAGTTATGGCAGAGACCAGGCTGAGCCAGAAAGAGGGGTTTGTATATGGAGACTCTGTGAAGAGCCCACTGGATGCAGAGAGAGCTTTTCCTCCCACTCACTTTCCTCTTTCAATGTAACTCATCTGTCTGGAAGGGAAACTGTGGCATTAGCAAATCCTTTGCCTCTGCTCTGAGTTTGAGACGATACTACAGAGGAGGGTGAATCAGTTGTTCAGTCAGTTCATGCAGTTATTCATGGTTGCTTTTGCTGGCAGGGCACTGGAATTGGAATGTGCACAAGGAACACTGAAATGCTGAAGATGTGGGACTAGAGGTTCTGCAAAGCTTTTAAACGAGTTGAGGTTTTCAGTTGGTTGTCATCTGTAGTGACAATTGCTGTGCAGACTCTGGGGATGTAAATAACTCCTGGTAAAGGAATATCTGTGAATCTGGTCCTGAGCCACCTGGAGTCACTGGTAAAAAACCTTGCAGAGTGTGCAGGACACAGTGAATCCCTCCATCCCTCTCTTCTGTGACACATCTAGGATCAGTGGCTGGTTTTTCTCTTCACATCTCTCCCTGGAGGTATCTCACCTCAAGCCCTGACAAGTCAGGATTGTTACACAGCAGCAGAGCTGCCAGACCTTGAGAGTACGTGCTGTTACACTCCCCAAACTACAGATCTGGGACTAGAAATTGTCAGAATCAGCAGCCACTGGACACCACTGCAGGGGGTTTCTGTCCTGACCAAGGGAAATTCTCTGGTCACACACTCTGTGGTGAAAAAGTGGTTTGAGTGAGACCTGGGGAATAAACACTGAGCAGCAAAAGTTGCCTGTTATGGATCATGGATTTACCACGGTGCTAATTTCCCTTCCTGCCAATTTCCTTGGGTCACCTGAACCATTCTCCCTTGGGCAATGTGCTCCGTCACTCTCAGAGAGCAAAAGCAGTTCCAATAATGTTTTGGGTTGCAGCAGAGGCAGCAGCTGACTGGCAGCCAGGGGAAGATGGGGCTCTAAATAGAAAACAAACATGTGCAAACTTTATTTCCCATTAACTCATGCATGTCATTTCCAAACTGAACCAGCTGCAGGGCTGGCTGCAGCCACTCCAGACTTGCTAAGCTGATGGAGCAGGATGGAGCTGGACTCAGAGGCGTTTTCCTCTCCCTGTTTTCTAGTTTCAAACACACGAGATGTGCCCTGGGTACAGCTTGCTGTAAGGTCTCTTGAAATGTGGTCCCAAAGTCATGTTGGAAAACCCTTGGCTCTCTTTGAGAGTTTAATGTACAGATTGCAGTCCTGGAGAGGGATCTGCAGGCTGAGGGAACATGTCTGATGCTCCGTTAGGGGCTGTGTTAATGGCAATGCCCATCACATCCCACAGATAAGTGACCTTGGGATGATTTTACTTCAGCTGCAGCTGGGCTTGTCCTCCTGCTTATAAAATCATATGCTACAGCAGCTGTCCTGCAGCAGAGCCTCTGCTTGGATTAGGAGGATCAGTGGCTGCAAGGTGTAAGGAAGACTAGGGTGGAACTTCAAGAGATTGCTAAAATTTGGCTCCAAAGGACCCTTTGGGTCTGCAGCTTCCAGCTGATGCCAGTCCTTCCTCTTCCCACCATGCCAAGCCCATGCAGACATTTCCTTCCAGTTAATACCTTTCTGTTTATGTCCCTCCTCTTCCCATTAGTATTACTCTTTGTAGTTTAAGGGTGGATGGTGAAAGGATCAGGTTTGCTGCTGTTTTGATGTTTGGGGCCATTTGCTCTTTCAATGCTTCCATTATCTTAATAGCTTTTGAAGTGGCTTTTAGTGCCTATGGAATAGTGGGTGTTGAGAGCAAGGCTCTCTCATTTCTGTTTTGCATGAGAGATGGAGCCATAGAATAGCCAAATAATTACAGTGACCTGGATCTTCTGAGGGGCTTGTGGCAGCCAGTAAGGTGGCTGAGGG
The DNA here is from genome assembly GCA_013401255.1 of Urocolius indicus. Taxonomy (NCBI): domain Eukaryota; kingdom Metazoa; phylum Chordata; class Aves; order Coliiformes; family Coliidae; genus Urocolius; species Urocolius indicus. The sequence continues at coordinate 81,204 of WBNH01010859.1, read as the reverse complement.
CATCGGCATCAGTGCTGGCTGGAACATGTGTGTGAGGAGGAAAGGCTGCAGGACCTGGGGCTGTTCAGCCTAGAGAAGAGAAGGATGAGCTCAGGGGGCCCTGATCAGTGCTGATAAATCCCTAAAGGGTGGATGGCAGGAGGATTGGAGGACACTTTTTTTCTGTGGTGGCTGGTGACAGGACAAGGGGTGATGGGCACAGGCTGGAATACAGCAAATGCCCCTGACACAGGAGGAGAAACACCTTTGGTGCTGAGGGGAGGGAGCCTTGGCCCAGGCTGCCCAGGGAGGGTGTGGAGGCTCCTTCTCAGGAGGTTTCCAACCCCACCTGGACACGTTCCTGTGCCCCCTGAGCCAGGGGAAGCTGCTGAGCTGCTGTAGCAGGGGTTGGGGCTGGAGCAGCTCTGCAGGGCCCTTCCCACCTCACCATCTGTGAAAAACTGAGATTACAGGATTAGGCAGGTGGAATTAGGCAATTAGTTCATCAAGCCCATTATCTGGTTCTTGCTGGGTCGGATCAGACTCTGGTTGCTCTCTGTTGGCACTCATGATGCTGCCCAGGGAGCTGAGGTGTCCTCACAGCTGAATACATGGTGCCCTTTCAAGGGAAAAGGTTTCTTTTGAGGTCTTACACGGTTACAGCCGAGCAAGGCAGTGGGCTGGAGGGATATCACATGCTTTTGACAGAGAAATGGAACTGACCTGCCCACATGAACAACACCACAACAATGATGAGGATTTCCCCTGCTCGCAGCTGCTGGTTTTTCTTTGCCATCTCCTTCATGGTCACCTCATCTGCACAAGGGGAAAGAGAGATGGTGAATCCTAATGGTACAGCTCAGGCTGCACTAACACTGCTGTAACAGTGCTCCTGACCCAAATCATGTGTGTCAGGGCCAAAGCTAACAGGGAGAGGGTCCTTGGTCATGCCAGCAGCATGAGCTGTGCTTTGGGCTTGTAGATCATCAGCTGTTGTGCAGCAACTGCCCCTGACAACCTGCAGGAGATGGGGCAGGAGAGGAGTAGGAGAGAGGATCAAGAGGCAGCTGAGATGCTGTGGGGCAAGCCCACCTTATCCGGCCCCATGGCAGCTCACTCTGCTCGGGCTCTGGTCTCTGTCCATGCTGTTTGTGCCTGTCACAGAGCCTTTGCATGCTTCAGCAGTTCCTCTCCCAGCTCTGCCATGAGGTTCTGCAGTGGAGCCATGAAACTTGGAAATGAGCAGTACCTGTCTGCAGGGTGTGATGTGCCTCCTTGGCTTCAAAGCACTAAGAAGATTACAGTTGAGGCCTCTGGGGAGGGCAGCAGTGTTCCTCTTAGTGCTTTCAGATGAACAGCAACTCGATATTTACAGGCAGCAGATCATTTCAGAAGGAGTCAAGGGCTCACAGCATCCTGGGGACCGCAGCCAAAAGCCCTGCAACAGGCTGGGTCCTCAGCTGGCAGGCAGTAACCCTTGATAACCCAGACCCCTGCACTCCTTAGCCCTTTCTGTAGCAGAGATTCTTGCTGACAGAGAAACCTGCAACAATCTGGTTTGGCTTAAAGAGAAGTGAAGGAGCTTCCAGTGAAAAAGTGCCCGATTTCCTCCATGGAGACACTCAAACCCCACCTGGACATGATGCTGGGCAGCCTGCTCCAGCTGACCCTGCTTTAGCAGGGATTTGGACCAGGTGATCTCCAGAGCTCCTTTCCAACCTCAGCTTTCAGTCATTCTGTAATTTGGCAGAAGTATTTGAAGTATGAGAGAAATGGGAGTCTCTGGGTATCTGTTTTTCCCCTGCTGTCCTGGAATCCCAGCACAAGAAGCTCTGGGAATCTTCCCAGGTGCCCTCAGTGCCACCCAGGGCTTTAGCTCCACGAGTTCACAGGCTGCTCAGGAATCTCCCCTGGCATTCTCCACTTGCAAGGATGCTGGACACACAGTTCCCAGTCTGGAAACCACCTCTTCCTCACTTTGCCTGTTAAACCTCATCTGAAAGAGGAGAAGTGAACAGCCAGCCTTTGGCAGCATCTCCCTATCAGCCTCATCTGTTGGATGCACTCAGGGCATCCTGCACATCTATGTGGGTCTGTGAGGGGGCACTCAGCCCCCTGTGCCTTTAGCCCAGCTCTTTTACTGCACAGGATACTACTTTCCTCTCTGCTCAGCCCTACACTGCCTGGGTGTCCCAGGGGCTACACAGGAACTCACCCACACTTGCCTTTATTTTTAGAGGCTAGTTTCTCAGCTTCCCTGGGGGTCTTGAAGAGGACTGGCTCACTGGCAGGGCTCTGGCCTTGGATGCTGATGGACTGGACATGCACAATGTACTCAGTGTCCTCCTCTAGGTCCCAGAGGGCACAGGAGCGGGTGGTGGTGTTCACCTCCTGGATGAAGCGCAGCATCCGCACGTCCTTCTTCTGGAAGCCGAGAGAGGAGAGCACAGAGTGGTGGAGAAGCCTCCCACTGGCACTGCTGTCATCTAAGACCACTGCCTCCTGCCCTGTCCACCACAGAGACCATTGGACCCTTTCCCTCTCTGCAGCCTCCAATACATGAAACGCTGCTGCAAAGAGGCCGGGAAGCCAAGTCCCCTCCCGGAGCAGAAAGGGCCAGGACGAGAAGGAATGGGCTTAAAGTGCAGCAAGAGAGCTCAGGAACTGCAGGGACCTGGGGTGAAGATGAGCATGACCAACACTGGGTAACTGGTAGGCACCATACCTGCTGGGAAATGGCAAATCCAATGACAACTTCATCCTCCAGAACATCCCAAGTCACGACGGCTGAGTTGGCTTTCAGGTGCTTGACTGTGACATTGACTGGGGCCGAGGGGCTGTCTGCAAGGAGGGAGAGCAGAGCCTTTACAGGAGCAAAGCCACAGCCATGGGCAGGAGACAGAGCAAAGGCACAGAAGGGAGGAGAAAGGACCTTCCTCAGGGGCCTTCCTGGGTGAGGTTTTGGGTACCAGGCATGGAAAGGACAGGGACTCCAGGTACCAGTGAGGGTCTGGAGGTCTGTGCTGGCGACTTGAGTTGCATTAGTGTGAAATAACTGACCCTCAGAAAGAGCTGCTTTTGCCAACACAGCAGAGCAGAGGAGCTCGTTCATCTCTGTTCAATCTGTTGTGTCCCATCAGGGTCTGACAGGGACAGCTGGTGGGAAAGGCAAAGTCTGCCCTGGAAGTATGAAAACTGAGTGCTTTGATGAGCACACTGGAGGTTTTCAATTCAGGACTGGTAAATGCAAGTGTTTCTTTTGCTTTCCCCTATTAGTTTGACAGAGAAATCTGTGTCCATGTTTTGCAGCTGATGGGCTGTGTCTCCCATGGTCACAGGACATCCAGCAACCAGCTGCTCACAGCCAGCAGCACAGAGCACGGGCAAGAGCCTGAGGGACCACTGTGGTGTGAAAGGAACAGGGCAAGAAAGCAGCAGCCCAAGGACACTCCGCATTTCATGTTTCTTCCCAACTCCAGAGCACAGCTGAGGGTGGATCTGCACAGCATGGGCCAGGCTGCTGCCCTGCTGCACACCCTCACCAGGAGCCTTTTCCCCAGGGAACCACACAGTGCAAAGCCCTTCTCAGCATCTCAGGGAGAAAGTTTTACTTTGAGAGGCTTGGCACAGCCCTTGCAGTGCTCTGTGCAGCAGCTTGGACTCCTGTTGCCTCTCCTCTGGTCAAATTTCATTCCCAATATCCAGCTTGTGCCCAGAACCCAAAGGCTAATGAGACTGGACCTGTGACTCCCCCCAGGAGGTCAGGAGGGTGAGGAGAAGTCATTTCTTTTCTGACTAACATCAAAGAACCTTCCTCTAGTTGCTTTATAACCATCAAACAACTGCCCTTCTGGGGCTGGGGCTGAGGTCACCAGTGCACGTGTGCATGTCTCCAGTAACACTTGTTGGGTTTTACAGTCAAGTCCCAGACGCCTGGATGTAGCCAAAAATATTCCTGCTGTAGTGTCAGTGTCTCCCAGGCACTGACTTCACTCCCAGTGAATGTTCCCCTGGGACCAGAGAAAATAGGAGCACAGAATTCCCCAGCTGAAGGTCAGTGCTGTCCTACACTTGGCAGAGTGATGATCTTACTCCTTTTTCTCCTCCCCAAACAACAGTCCAGACTTCTAAGCTTCCCTTTCTAGCAAAGGGGAGACCCACACCCACCAGTGAGACCCTCAGAATGTCTGGGGCCAGCTCTTGGCACTCAGACTGCTTCTACTGAGTCTTTCAGTGAGCTAAAAGGGGCACAGCTAAGCTGACACGAATTTGGGGCTTTAGAAGGAGAAGCAGCAGATGGTGGTCTCTAGGATATGAGAGGGAGGTGTCCTTCCTCTCAATCAATGACCCAGAGCATCCTCATCTCTCAGGGGCTGGTGTGCATGACATGAGGCAGTGGTCCTCAGCCAGCTCTGGGAGAATGGAAACATTTCTCATCCTCACCCTCCACTGCAGCAGCAGCAGCAGGGTCAAGGACAAGCTGAGCAGGGTGGGGATGGATCCTGCTCCTCAGCCTGAATGAACACCACAGGCCCTTCTGGACTCAGGTCCCTGCTGGGACACGAGGCAGGGATGTGGGTCTGCAGCTCCTCACCTTCCCCCTGTGACTGAACCAACAAGAGGAGGGTCTAATTTTAGGCAAGGGCAGTCAGCAGATGGGAATGTGGCCAGGGCAGGTCTCTGAGTCACGCCTGATGAATTTGCTAGAACATACGGAGGACATGAGGGAAGCTGAGGGATGGGAGACAAAACAGTCCCCAGCTGCAGCCAGACACTTTGCCCTTCTCAGAACACAGCTGAACAGTTCAGTCCTGGGCTGGTTGCCTTTCCTGGGTATTTTTAGGAGCTACCACTGATTTACCCAGTGAAGGCTGAGGAGGCCTTTGAAAAGAGCTGAATTAACCCCAGAGGAACAGAGAATCAGGCAGAAAACTTCAAGCTGGGGAAAAAAAAGGAACTTGGTGGCTGCATCCCCTTTGAAATGTGTGACCTTGAGAGAGGCACAGCACAAGGAGCGTTCAAGTTTCCTGATGATATAAGATGTGGGGGAAGTTGGGAAGGACCAAGCAGAGCTGGAGAAGAGCAAACAACCTCTCTGGGAGTTGGGGAGGGAGGGTGGAGGGCTGGGAGGCAGAAGGGAAGGACTTGGCAAAGCTACGAAGCCCTCTGGATGGAGGCAGGGGGGGAAAGCAGCTGAAGTGAGGGGCTGGGAGTGCTCCAGAAACCCCCTTCATAGCAATACCTGAAGGAGAGGTGAAGCAGTCAGAGACAGTGAAGTGTCAGCTGGCAGATCTGTGACTCTCCTCTCACTGCCACAGATCAGGAGTAAATCAGTGGTGTCAAACCAGAGTAAAAGCCATATGAAAAGAGAATTAAACACAGCGTTTGACAGAAGTACAAAGGCAGGAAAATGAGTTTTCTGCTCCCAGAGCTGAATGAATGATTTGGAACCAAAGCTGTAATCCTTGAGGGCACTTTTCTCCCCTCTCCAAGGAGATGCATGATGAGATCATGACTCTCTCAAATCTAAACCCTGTTCCAAGATACTCTGCACTGCTTTTGGCTCCCTGGGCCAGTTGCAGCTCTTTGCATTGTCAGCCTGGCTCAAGTCAGATGGAGAAGATGCAATTTCTGTTTTCCAGATGGCTGCAGGGGGTCAGCAGCTTGAGCAGGGCCTTGAGGTACCAAATGTAAACCTTTGGCTCCTTCCAGAGTCATATGCAACTCCTGGAAGCTTTGCTCCTCTGTCTGCAGTGCCAAGGAAGCTGCTGGTGGGGTGGGAACTGGCACAGTGACTTGGCCCCGGGGGCTGTTCCTTCCTCTCTGTGGGTGAGGAAGATGCTGTGCAAACAACCTCTCTCATGCACGCTCCAGAGATGCTGAGAAAAGCACATCACCTGTAAGAGACTCACAGGGTACAAGATCTCTGCTTTAGCGGGGACTGATGTCTCTCAGAGNAGCACATCACCTGTAAGAGACTCAGAGGGTACAAGATCTCTGAGACTGATGCCTCTCAAAGTCACACAAGATCTGTTTGGCCAAATTTGAGTCAGAGCTGTGTGCTCAGAGGAGGAGATGCTCCAGTTCTCACACCAGCAGAAACTGCAGCCCCCTCCTTGAGGGGAAGCCCAGATTAATGAGGATGAAATCACCATTTTAAATCAGGAGTGGCTGCTCCAGAGCTTCAAATCATCCTTAAACTGTATCTTCTTCCCTTCACACAGAGACTCTTTGTCAGGGGACAAAGAGTGCCACAGCCCCCAGGGCCATGTGTCCCAGCTCTGCCTCACTCCTGCCCACCACAGACCTCTTGGCCAGGAGCAGGTCTGAACCACCTCCACTCAGAGCAGAGGTACAAGCAGCAAATATCACCCTTAATCCCCTCTTAATGCCGAGAGCTCCTTCTAGCCTCTCATTAAATGCTTTGCTGGTTATTAATGGGCTTTGATTTGAGAAACAGAACCCCCCCACCACACACACTTTACAACTCTGGGCTGATTCCTCTCTGGCTTTTCATCCTCAATACAGCATCTGCTGGCAGGAGGGAGAGGAAACAACCTGCCTGTCCCTTATGCTGACCCCACAATCAAAGATGTTGCCTGGATGGGAAGAAAGAGAGCATCACCTGTGAAAGGGGGAGTGGTGGAGGGAGCAAAGGGAGTGTCCAAAACACTGGGGCATCTCACCTGGTACCTCTAGGATCAGGGACATATCTGGGCCACAAAGACATCACTGAGAAGATGTTCAGAACTCCCAACTCCTCTAAGACAGTCTCAATCCCTCCTCTTATCCCTCTCTTTTAAAGCCACTCTCAATTTGCACCTTCTGCTGGGAATTCTCCTGATGAGGCTGGGCTGCTGGGGGCATCATTAAAGAAAGAAGAACCTGTGGAAGTGTCCCAGCCCTGGAGACCCCCCTCCTGCCAGCTGAATCCTGTTGTCAGTCTGTGGGTTTGGAATGAGAGTCACTCCTGGATTTATCTCCCTAGCCCAGAGGACCCGGCCTGGGGTTCAGCTCCTTCTGAACCCAACTGTTCTGTTCTCCAGCCACATGGACATGCCTGGAGTGAAATGCAGTTGCAGCCTCTGTGCCTAAGGCTATGCTGCAAGCACAGCTTTCCCCCATTCAGTTACCTCCTGTCCCCCCAGGCAGCTCCTTTCCTGCTGTGAAAGGCTCAGCTGCCTCCCAGCCCCAAGACATGGGCCAGTGAGCAAAGTGCCCACTGAGGCTTCTCCTTCAGTGCTGTCCCCCTGCGAGCTGCTGGGCCTTTTCCAGCAGCAAGCACTGAATGGCAGCCTTAAATCCCACTTGCTCTTTATTCCTGCACCACAACCTTCCCTGCAGACGCAGGAGATGGAAGGACACAACCTGCAAGGGGAAAAGGAGCATGTGGGAAGGTGCTGTGTGCTGTTCCTGCTCCTGCAGCGTGAGGACAAAGCTCTGTGCTCTCAGCCTTTCTGTGCTCTCCCAGAATGGCTCCTGAATGCATGTCATTGCTTGTCAGCTCCATGGGGGATGTGGGAAGGGCTGGCACGTTGTTCTGCTGCCCCAGAGGGGGATGGAGGGAGCCTGCAGGGCAGTGGGAGGGAGCGGGGCAGGGAAGAGGGAAAATTCACTGGGCTCTGACAATTTCAAAGAGCAGAAAGACCAACTGGTGGTTTTTTTCAGCCTGGGAAAGAGACAAATTAATTCCTCCTGACCGCCCACTCCCCTGCACAAATGGGATAATAATAGAGCAGCCCCCCTCCTACCCCTCCTTCCCCTGGCCCTGTTGCTGATGCCTCAGGGAATGGGGGCCCAGACATGTGAGTGGAAACGCTGTCAAGGAGCATGGAGCCTGCTCAGGGAAATCCCAGTGCCCAGCCTGGCCATCAGGAATGCTTTGGGGCAGCAAGAGGGGATATTGCTAATTGGGGGAACGTCCTGTGCTGCCAGACTGTGTCCTGGGGCTGGGCAGGATCCCTTCAGGTCTCCCCAGCATCTTGAGTTGGGGTTTAATGCTGCCAACCGGAGCCATTGCTGTGGCGTTTCACCCAGGACCTGAATGCCTGGGAGGTCTTGTTGCCGTGGACTTTTCTAGCTCTCCTGAGCCCACACCTATGTAACATCAGAGAAATAACAGAGAGATGTGGCAGCAGCAGACAGAGGGAGCAAGGGCTGGAGCTGCCTGCCCTGCTGCTGGGTGCTGGTACCCAAACCTCTGCCCGGAGTTCACTGGCTGCTCCCTCAGCTCTGCTCTTGGACCCAGCCTGACGACTTCTCCTGCACACATCAGGATTTGTGTGCTTCACTGCTCACTGTAGTGCTGCTTTTAACTGAATAATACTTGAGTCAGGCCTTCATTTGGCCTCTGGGCACTATCCAAACCGAGAGGGGTTTATTTACCAATGAGGCTGTGTTTGTACCAGTGCCTGGGCCCCACGCCACGGGGCTGTTTTTGGGTCCTGCCATTTGTGCACGGTTAATGTGTGCACTCAGCTCTCTGGGAGGGATCCCTGTGTTCCACATGCACGTTCCCAGCAGGAGACAGTGTTTTGGAAGAGGATAGCACAGCCCTGGCTGCTCTGCACAGCCACATCCCTGCTGAGAGGCCGACACCGAGGTTAGAAACCTCCACTCTTCAATTAAGTCTCTCCTGTGCTGAATGCAGAAATCAATAAAGCACTGAGGCTGCCCAGCAGCTGCTCAGGGATCTCCATCAGAAGGGAAGGGGCTGGAGCAGCTTGGTTTGCTGCCTCCAAATTGCTGTCAGACCTGTCACTGCTTTCTTGTGCCTGCTGAGCCTATTGCTCGCTGCTGCTTTTGATCCCCAGCCCATGGGTGAGCTCAGTTCCTCTGGCTCAGAGGAGGAGGTGAGAGCACCCGGAGAGATACAGATTGGGCAACAGCACCCACAGTCTGGTTGTCTCCTCTGCTTTGCTCTCATGCCCCCACCTTGCTGCCTGAAGAGATCCTGAAGGGATGCTGTTTGCCCCAGCAAGTTGCAGGGGCTGTGATCTATTTTGGGGTCTTTCAGCATGGTGCAGCATCACCTTGCTGCTCTTACAGCCCTTAGCAGCCCCACACCCAGCACAGCTCACCTCTCTCTTCATTACCACTCCCTAACGAGGGGGCTGCTGGCAGAGCAAGTGCTGAGGCAAAATTCAGCTGGATTTCTGTTGCCAACCATCCCAACTGTTCTCTCAGGGACCCTCTTGAGCAGGCAGCAGGAGGATTGACTCAGAGAGCTTCACCACACAGCACTGGTCGGATACTGGGGGCTACCAGTGTTGGTCTGGAGGTTATTTCTCAGCTACCTTGTCCTCCCTGCCCTGCTTCCCCTTCTTGCTCACCTTAGCATCACCTTGCCAAAAAATGGTCCTCCGTGGCCAGACCCCTCCTTCAGAGCAGGGCTCATGCTCAGTGCTGCTCACTCACCAGCCCTTGCTGCATCAGCAGGGAGCTGATTGCACCCATCCGCTCCCAGGGTCAGCAGCTTCAAACCTTCCACTATAGGCAGCAATTTAAACCCACATGTGTGAACTCTGGCTCCAAAGGGGAAAGACCACTGAGCTCCATCCCTGCTGACCCTGCTGGGGATGGTTTCCTCTCCATGAGCTTTTGCAATGACTCTTGGCTTGCACACCTTGGTGGCCTCGTGGCCACATCATCAGGGAGGGCTGGGGACACAGAACTGGTGATGCTGCTGCCACTACCTCCACGTGACCTTGTGAAATCACCCCATACCCTCGTTTCTCTTCTTCTCTGACAAACACAGACAGTACACGCTCGCTGCCTCGCTGGGCTGCAGGGACAGCACATCACAACCCTTGGCAAAGCAGACCCTGGGCAGAGGAGGCAGGGGGGTGTGTGTGGCACAACACCAAGGTCATGCAACTTCATCAGAGCCCAGAGCCATCTCCTACCTCTCCACCACACGCCGTGGTGGCCAGGCAGGGTGGCTCTCTGTGTTGACAGAGCTGCCACAGACACCTCAGAGCACGGGAATGCTGCCGGTGAGGCAGGAGCAGAAGGTGGTTACAGGCAGGGACATAACTCCATGTTTACTCTCCGTTGCTGACTGAGGTGATTCAAGGATAAGGAAGAGCAGGGGAAGTGGCCTAGTTTGCAGAGCATCAGGAGGGCTGTTGGCATCGCAGCCGCCTCCATCGTGCCGTCGTGTTTCCCCCATCGCTCCCTCCTCTGGGGAACGTCTCATTAATCTCCCAGGCCCTGGCAGTTGTGAAATGGCAACTTCAGAGTGCTGAGCTCTGGCCAAGGACGTGTGTGTCTGAGCTGAAGGCATCTGGGGGGGGTTGCTGCAGCCCCGGCACAGACAGGACGAGGGTGAATCCAACTCCAGCAAGTCTTAGGTGCAGGCATTCCCATTCCCCAGAGATCTGCATCCCTGACAGTCTCCTGCAGCCTCCTGGAGCGCCAGATATTCCAGCAATCAGCTGTTTTGCAAATCACAGCAGCTGTTCCACCAACATCTCACAGCCCTGGGGGCAGACAGCCCTCATCTGACTACACAGAGACCAGGAGGACGTCTGCCTGGGGCTGGTGCTGCATGATGGGGTGAGGGTTTGTGCTCACCAGCACCTTGCTGAGACGTGGCAGCTGTGTGTGGGGTGCTCGGGTGAAGGCTCAGATGATGTAGGGGAGAAGAATGGACCTGAGCACATCCTGGTCGCTGCAAAATCAGAGTGTGCTCATGGGGACCTTCAGCTTCCCGAATGATCCCCCACTTCAGACGGCTCACTCAGCTCAAGGGGCCTGGTTTAAACACCTGGGACACTCTGTACCCCGGGTGAGGAGGTTCCTTGGTGGCTGTGGTGCTTCTCAAGCAGCTCCTAGGGCTGTTGGCAGTACACAGCCAGCCTGGGGTCAGCAGGACTCAGGGGTTTCCAAGGCTCGTGGGCAGAGCTCATCTGGTTTTGCCTCATCTACTCTAGTTGAGCCTCAAGCCCGGTGGAGGAGCCGCTGCTCAGGGGTAGGAGGGTCTTCGCCTCCCCCGTGCCCTGCACCGGGCTCTGCTTGCTCTCCCCCAGCCCCCGTTTCACGCCACATCGCTACAGCTGCCTTTGCCGGGCAGAGCCGGCTGCGAACGCCCGCGCTGGGACACCGGTGGGGACGGAACCTCGACGCTTCGGGTGCCTCGGGGGGCTGCGTGCTCGAAACAACCCGTCTGCTTCCCAACCCAATTACCGACAAAGTCCCGTCTGGCCACGTCCCCAAACTCCATCCCCTGACCGCAGCCTTCCCCGGCCGCTCTCCACGCAGAGCCCACCCTTCACCCGCTGCTCCCACTCGTGTGCACAGTGGAGAGACCCCCCCCAAACCCCGCCACTGAACCCCCCTCCCCACATTCCCGCTCCGGGCAGCCCGTCCCCGCTGCCCGCCGGCCCTTACCCGCGTCCACCGGCCGCAGCCCGGCGTAGCTGAAGCAGAGCAGGAGCGCGGCACCGGTGCAGCCGAGGAAAGGCTCCATCCCCCGCCGCCGCCGCTCCGGGCAGAGCCGAGCCGAGCCGAGCCGAGCCGGGCCGAGCCGAGCCGGGCCCCGCCGGCGGCGCGTCCTGCGGGAGCGGCGGCTCCGTTCAGCACCACGGAGAGCGCCGGGGCCCGGTACCGGCTCGGCTCGGCTCGGCTCGGCTCGGTTGGGTTTGGCACGGCTCAGCAGCGCCTGGCACGGCTCAGCGCGGCTCAGCTCGGTTCGGCCCGGCCGGACTCGGTTGGGTTTGGCACGGCTCGGCTCAGCGCCTGGCACGGCTCAGCGCGGCTCGGCTCGGTTCGGCTCAGGAGGGAGGCGGGGGCAGGCACGGCCCCGCCGAGCACCGGCTCCGCCCGCTGCAGAACCGGGCAGCCCCGCTCCGGTCCCTCCCCCGACCCCGGGGGTGGTGAGTCGGGGGCGACTCGGCATCCACCTCACCCAACCCCGACCTTCTGTCCGCCTCAGTTTCCCCGCCCTCCCCCTCTCGCCCCCCTCCAGGGTCCCCGTATAGCCCCGGCCGGTCCCTCCGGCCCGCCCCCGAGGCCACCGGGGGATGGAGATGGGCTCCCATCCTGACACAAGCTCTCCCCACACTCCTTGGTGACATTTCAGCGCCGGGGTTTCACACAAGCCCTGTGAGTCTCCGGGCTCTAAATTCCGAGGTAATGAGGGTTAGATGAGCTCCTGAAATGAGCCGTGCCTGCGGGTTAATTAAGCTGGCAGCAGCGCTCTGATTTATGGTGACAAGTTGAAGGGACCTGAAGCCATCCCCCAGCTCAGTGACCAGCTGAACCACGGAACAGTGGATGGGGAGGACACTACCCCAACTCCTGCACCAGCAATGTGCATCCTGCCCCTGCCAGGCTCTGGCTGCCAGCACCTGGGGTGGCATCAGCTGTGGTACCAGTTATGGTGCCAGCAGGAAAGGGCCCTGTGACCCAGCACACACAGGTGGGTCTGGCTGGCAGCACCTGGCTGCTCTGTGGGCAGGAGGCAGAAGGGCCTGGGCCATCTCTCTGGGTTCATTTGACACCTCTCTGCCCGGGGTGTGGACTCACCTGTGGCTCCAGGAGCATCATCAGGATCCTGGTGCTTGTGCCGAGCCTGATCTGGATGGTTTGGTGTATGGACTGGTGGCTTCTCTCTGCTCTGCACCACTGGTGTCAACAGAGCCATGATGGGACAAAGTGAGGAGTCAGTTGGGTGTGAGGGATTTGGTGTTGGCAGCCTCTGCCACCATCCCCTTCTTGTCCTCCCACAGCAATGCTGGGGACCCTCCAACTCTGCACAGACTGAGGAAACACTGCAGAGCTCCCAGTGCCTCTCCACGAACAAAAACTCCTTCCCAGAGGATCACCCATCACCCAAGAGAGACCCAAAAAGCCTCTGCTAGAGCCAGGAGACAATCCTGTCCTGCCAAGGCCCAGCTCTGCACCATTCCATCGCTCTCTTTCCTCAGCCTGAGATGGTGACAATCCCAGCAGAGTGTCTGTGCTGCAGTGCCAGGACCATGCTGGGGCCGTGCTCCATCCCTGTGCCAGGGCCATGCCAGGACAGTGCCCACACCACACTCCATTGCAGTGCCAGGAGTGGGGCTGCAGCCAGCTGCTTCCCAGGGAAGTGCCTCCAGTGCCTCCCTTTCATCTCCTGCCCAGCAGCAGATTAAAATTTCATCATCTCAGCGATGGAGAAGGTGCAGAGGAGGAGCAGGAGCCCTGAGCTGAGCTTGGTGCCCACTCCAAATCCAGCCACATGGAGCTGGGATTTGGGTACAGCCACACAGGGATGGCCACATCCTGCTTCCCCTGGAGCACAAGGCTGGGCAGGAGATCCTGCCAGGCTCTGGGCTCCTGCCAGTGCTTCCTCGATGGGCTGCACACTCAGAGAAGGACCATGAGCCCCTGGCTTCCAGGCAGGAGCTGCCAAACTGACTCCAGCTGCCTGCAAAATGGCAAAGCTGAGGTCACAGGGGAATGTTCCCTCATGCTGCCCTTTCCCCACCTTGTCTGTGGAGCCTCAAATACCCCACAGCTGGGAGAAGGTGGGATTGTCACACAAAACCAGTAACTCCCTGCAGCTGGGCTGCTTGCTTGGCCCCAGGAAGGTGCTGCCTGGGCTGGATCCCATCCTGGGCTGACAGCAAGCCAAGGCTGAGTCCTGGCACGGTGGGACAGGCAGCGTTTCTGGCAGATGTGAGAGGGCTGGTCCCTGTCACCCTGCTGCCTCTCAGCCTCCCACAAGAGGGTTTTGATGTGTTCTGGTATTTTTCCAGAGACTGGATGCACTGAACACCATCATTCCCTGGGTTTTTCCTTTCCCCCTTTCCAAACAAAGGAGAAACATTTGCTCTCTTCCAACCCTGTGACATCTGCCATCCTCAGCAGGTTCCCTGGGATGTCACCACTGCGTTGAGGTTCTCTGCTGGCGCTCAGGTCCTGGCTATCCCTGGGTGCACAGGGTGGCCCATGCTGTGGTTGTCCCTCTCCTTTCCCAGCACTGAGCAAGGCCTTTTGTGGGTCTCCTGGCCCCCCACATCCCCTCTGGGCTCCAGTTGCCTCCCTGTGCAGCGTGGAGCCTCCTCCAGCTCCCCAGCCGGTCCCAGCCCATCACTATTCAAGTCACACGATGCCCATCGCGCGCCCTCCATGTGCCAATTAAGTCACAGCTCTAATTACTCAGGCTCACCAGTGGCTCCTCTTCCCTCTCACATCACCAGACAGATGCTGGGGAGGCCTCCAGACACCCCCCTTCTCAAACCCAGCCCCGTCCTGTCCCACCTCACCCAAAATCTGCTGCCCTGGGCTCCAGCAGGAGCTGAGCACCGAGAACATGTGACAGAAAACTGTCCCTAAACCAGCCCTGAGCAGCAGAGCTATGGAGGGGCCCTTTTCAGCCTGGGCTGCCTCCCACAGCCCGTGGGGGAAATGGATGTGGTGTGTGGAGATGCTCCCGTTGTCCCCCAAGACCGATAGTCCCGGTCCCGGGGTCCCCAGGGCACTGCGGGGGGACAGAGGGACATTGGCAGATCCAGGTGACCCTGTGTGACTTCTCCCAGGAGATTCTGTCCCTCAGAGCCGTAGTGCCCCAGGAGGAGGGTGCCGGAGGGTGCAAGGGGTGCAGTGGTGCAGGGGGGGGCCGGGGGTGCAGTGGGGGAGGGGGGGCGGGGGGGGGGGGGGGGGGGGGCGGGGGGGGGCGGGGGGGGCGGGGGGGCGGGGGGGGCAGGGGATGCAGTGGGATGCCAGGGGTGCAGTGAGATGCCAGGGGTGCAGTGGTGCAGGGGGGGGCCGGGGGTGCAGTGGGGGAGGGGGGGCGGGGGGGGGGGGGGGGGGGGGCGGGGGGGGGCGGGGGGGGCGGGGGGGCGGGGGGGGCAGGGGATGCAGTGGGATGCCAGGGGTGCAGTGAGATGCCAGGGGTGCAGTGGTGCAGGGGGGGGCCGGGGGTGCAGTGGGGGAGGGGGGGCGGGGGGGGGGGGGGGGGGGGGCGGGGGGGGGCGGGGGGGGCGGGGGGGCGGGGGGGGCAGGGGATGCAGTGGGATGCCGGGGGTGCAGTGGTGCAGTGGGTGCAGTGGGATGCTGGGGGTGCAGTGGTACAGGGGGTGCAGGGGGTGCCGGCTGGTGCCCGGTGCCTCCAGGCGTTGCCGAAGGTCTCTGCTGCCATCTGCCGACACCCCGCACCGGGACCGGCCCCGCACTGCGCCGGAGGGAGCGCAGCCAGGACACCCCCCACCTCTGACCCCTTAAATCCCTCCGGGCCCCCCAAGAGCAGATCTGTGCCCTGACCCCACGCTCACGCGCGTCCCGAGGGGAAACGTGTCCCCTCGCGCGTGGCAGTGGCACTGGTGGCACTGGTGGCAGTGGAGGTGGTGTTTAACCCCTCCAGTTCTTGTGGAGTGCTGGGGGCCAAGGTCCAGACTCCTCTGGGGTCTCCACTCCGGTGTCAGACACCCCTGGTCTCCCCCATTCCCACCTCACTGAGATGGAGGTGTCACCTCCACAGTCTGAGCCCTCCAGTGGGTGACAGAAGGGACGAGCTGCAGCCTCCTCCACAGCCCTGGGCATGTCCAGCAGCCCCAAACCCCCAGGCAGAACAAGCTGGTGCAGACCCTGGCCCTGGGCTGTTGCTGACAAATCTTGGAGAGCCCTGTCACCCTCTGGTTATAGTGACAAACTGCCTCCATGGCAGAGATACCCATTGGGATATTCCACCTCTGCAGATTCTGCCAGGGAAGATGACACAGAAAACTGAGCATCAGGATGACAGGAGGCTGCAGTGAGCTGAGGGTCAGGCTCTGCTCCCCAGTAATTAATAACAGCACAGGGGAGAATGGGCTCAAGTTGGCTCAGGGGAGGTGGAGGTTGGAGCTGAGGCAGAACTGTTTCCCTGAGAGGGGTGTCAGCCCCTGTGCCAGGCTGCCCAGGGAGCTGGGGCAGTGCCCAGCCCTGGAGGGATCCCAAAGCTGTGGGGCTGAGGTGCTGAGGGCTGTGGGTCAGTGCTGGGCTGGGCAGGGTGAGGGCAGGGCTGGGGCTTTAACAACCCAAATGACTCTGTGATTCTAAGATGCCCACAGCACACCCTCTTCCTCTCAACTCTGCTGCAGCCACTCCCCATGGCCATTTATCCACCTGTGGACCCACTTGTGCCCAAACCACCCCAAAACCTGTCCCAGCTCTATGTCAGGGCACTGCTGAGCACACAGGTCCAGTTGCTGACAGCCGTGTGCCCCACAGTGACACAGGAGCTGCCTGGGCAAGGTGAGCTGTATGTGCTGCAGGGCAGCAGGGTGGGCATCACAGGCACAAGGGGATGGGCATCACAGGCACAGGGCGAGGGGCATCACAGGCACAGGGCGAGGGGCATCACAGGCACAGGGCGAGGGGCATCACAGGCACAGGGCGAGGGGCATCACAGGCACAGGGCGAGGGGCATCACAGGCACAGGGCGAGGGGCATCACAGGCACAGGGCGAGGGGCATCACAGGCACAGGGCGAGGGGCATCACAGGCACAGGGCGAGGGGCATCACAGGCACAGGGCGAGGGGCATCACAGGCACAGGGCGAGGGGCATCACAGGCACAGGGCGAGGGGCATCACAGGCACAGGGCGAGGGGCATCACAGGCACAGGGCGAGGGGCATCACAGGCACAGGGCGAGGGGCATCACAGGCACAGGGCGAGGGGCATCACAGGCACAGGGCGAGGGGCATCACAGGCACAGGGCGAGGGGCATCACAGGCACAGGGCGAGGGGCATCACAGGCACAGGGCGAGGGGCATCACAGGCACAGGGCGAGGGGCATCACAGGCACAGGGCGAGGGGCATCACAGGCACAGGGGGACGGGCATCATGGGCACGGGGGAATGTGGGATGGAGCTGCCCCGTTATGAAACCCCCACCGTGCTCAGGCGAGGTTTAGCGAGCGAGTGGCTCCTGATCCAGATGAGATTGGGCATCACAAAGGGCTTTGTGTCCCAGGAAGCCTATTAGAGATTTAAATTATACAAATGGGCTTTTTTACCAAAGATCCTCATTATCTGGGCATTTGCTTTTAATCCCCAGCTCTTCCTGCAGCCCCTGTCCCTCACCCCACTGAGCCTTCGCTTCCCTTCCCCATGTCCCCCGCGGACAGTGGGGCTGGGGATGAGCTCTGAGGCCAGTGTGGGCTCATGGAGAGGGGGCTGCAGGGTATCAGGGACACCTTGGTTGAGTTTGCTGGTACAATCAAGGGCTGAGCCCCTCTTGCTTTGCCCTCTCCTTTCCCAGCTCATCCCAGCACCCCGGCAGGCTGTGGGGATGGTGCCTGTTTGTCTGTTGGGCACTAACCCTGCTTAGAGTGTGGTCTTGGCGACCTACAGCTGCCCTGGCCATGCCTGGGCTCCTCCTTTGGCACCCCGGGCTGCATGGGCAGAGTGAGGATGCTCCTGCAGGCACAAAGAGCAGCTGATGCTGGTGCCTAAACCACTAAAGCCTCCAGATGCTCTGTTGAGGTTGTGCAGAGCCCTGGGCACCCTGGGCACAAGCTGAGCTTGGACAGCTCGGGGCCAGCAGCCCGGTCACCACGGCAAAGCTGCCCCTTGTGCACACGCGTGTGTGTGGAGCCCCGCAGCCCTGTGGCAGGGCGCGGGGACACGGGGAATGTCCCATCCCGGGGCAGGGATCTCCCAAAGCAGCTCCATCCCACCCTGCCCGGCTGCGGCGGAGCCTCGGGAGCTTCCCGGCTGCTCTGACATGGCAGGAAAATGCTGCAGAAATCCCTGCCAGGAGGAGGAGAAGGAGGAGGAGATGAAGGAGGAGGAAGAGGAGGGGGAATCTCCGAGCCAGGGCATTGCCGACACCCACGTCTCTCCCCGCGGCCATTTCAGCATCCTCCTGGTAGCATCTCTTGTTGCGGCAAAGCTGAGGCCAGCCCTGAGCCAGCCCTGAGCCAGCCTCCTCCCTGCCCCTGGCTGTTCTGGAGCCCAGACACCTCCAGGAGATGATTCTGCTCCTTGTGACACGGCTGATCCCCCCAAACCAGCGAGTGAGAGCATGAGCCCGGTGTCCGGCCCCACTGCAGGGACCAAGAGGAGGACAGAGAGAGCTACAAGCCAAAAAAACCCCGAGGCTTTGAGGTGGAGGGTGTGGGAGGCAGAGGATGGATGGGCTGGGGGGGTCGTTTACCCCCAGCCCTGGGAGGACCTTGTGTGTCACCGAGTGCTTGATGGCAGCTGGGGGCTGCCTGTGCCCCCCGTGCCCGTGTTATCCTCTCTCTCCCTCCCCAATCCCTTCCAGTGCAGGGGATTAGGTGGGTTTAGGGCTGAGTTTGAGTCGAAAATGGGATGCTTTCAAATCAGCCTGCGTCAGTGCCCTCTGCCACTCCTGCACTGCGGGATTAAAATAGATATGAAGATTATCAGAGGGGAAATGACACCCCCCCACCTCAGGGCCCCCCTCCCCTTCCTCTCAGCACCGCTCAGGCTCTCCCCAGGTTGCCTCAGCCCCCTCTCCCTCTCACAGCAAAGCTCTAGTTCCAGTCCCCAGCCCATGGCCCTCTTCAAACATCTTCCTTACACAGGATGCAGCAGCTCCCCTCGTTCCTGGCAGGTGAAGGGAAGGAAGGAGCCTCCAGCAACAGGCAAAGAACACAAGGAGAGCCCCAGATTGCCTTTATTGTTCCTAATTGCCTGTGCCTGGGGTACAGTGAGGTTCCTGTGATCTCCACCAGCCAGCAGCACCAAGCAAGTGCTGCCCATTGGTGCTTCAAACCGTGTCTGTGGATTTTGGCTGCTTCACCAGGGCCAATCCCCAGCTCCTGCCCTGTTTCAGGTTGGCATTTTACACCTAGAGGTGCCAACTCTCCCTCAATGGGCACCTGCAACCCCTTGGCGCCACTGATCTCAGTGCCCAGTGGATTTTGGGGTGAATTAGCCCCAGTGTGGGTCTCTCAAGCTGTCCTTCTCCCCAAGCCCCTTCCTCATTCCCCCCCAGAGCAGCGCTGGGGCCGTGGCTTTAATCACTTCACGCACAGTTATTTGTCTAATTGGGAGGAGAGTGGCTCTTGCTCCCATCTGCCCCTCGCCATCTGCTCCCCACAGCCCTGCTCAGTGCTCCTGGGCTTGGCAAATGGTGGAAGCTGGTGCAGGAAGACAGAAAACCCTGTGGACAAAGGGACCTCTTCAGAGCCAGCCCCCGTGTGCAGCAGAATCGTGTCCCAGTGCTCAGGGTGGTCGCTGGCAGCCGCTGAGCTCCAGCCTCTGGAACACCCAAGGATGCTGCAGAGCCACATCTGCCTGCTGGGGACACTCAACCCAAAATGTCTCCTCTATCCCCAAAATACCTGGCTTGGGGGGGTAGATGAGGAGCTGGGGGTGCTTGAGGTGTGCGTGGGGGGAACTCCACAGCCCCTGTGGGAACCACACTGGCCGTGTCCTGGGGCAATGATGGGATGGGCACAGGGGGATGCGCTGGCAGCAGGGGGTGGCTCATGGAGAGAGAGAGAAATCCCCAGCTCAGTGCATGGACAGGACTCTGTGTGTGTGTGTGTGTGTGTGTTAAACACCCCTGTGCTGTCTCATCCCATCTGCCCCATGGGACAGGATGGCACCCACGGGAGGGACCAGTGGCACCTACAGCAGAGCCCTGGGGACCTGCCCAGGCGGAGGTCGTGTCTGCCCGGGTTTGCAGGCAGCCTGGGACCCCAGCTCCAGTGTCTGGTGTGCCAACACAGGAACATCAGTGTGTCCCCAGTGTTCCCAGTGCCTCTGGTATTCCCAGTGCATCAGTGCCCAAGACCTCCCAGTGCCCCCAGTTCTCCCAGAGCGGCCCCAGCCCTTGCCAGTGGAATGTAGGTCTCTCCCCTCACCTCAGCCCCTGGTTGTGGGGGGTCTGGGGGCTGCACCCCGAGTCCCTCAGCAGGGAGCTGCGTGGGGCAGCACCCCGGAGCTGGGGTGAGTGGGTGCGTGTGGCTCCGGGCTGGATGAGGGATGCTGGCGGGGGCTGTCCCCGGTGCCCCTCCCGGTGCCGGTGCCCCCCCCGCAGCCCCGCGGACACAACCGGCGGCTGCTCCCGGGCTGCGCTGGCGAACGGCGGCTCGTCCCCGGGCAGGTAGGAGGCGATGGGAACGGAGGGGACTTGGGGAGGGGGGACACAGGGAGGCACTGGAGGACCAGGGATCCAAGGAACCAGCACGGACCCAGCCCCGGACACGTCCCTCCCCGGCGGCGGCTGCAGGAGCTTCCCAGCCCCGCCGCATCTTCCCGGAGTGCTCGGTAACCCATCCCATCGCTGCTCCTCTCTCAGCGGCAAGTGCTCCCCGGGCACAGGGGAGGGAGTTGGGGGCTGTGCAAACCCTGGGGAGACCTGGCTGGGACCTTTGAGTGGGATGGAAACAGCAGATACCTCTCCGGGCTGCTGGAGGGGGGATGGAGACATGGTGGGGGCTGATGGAGAGACGCTGGGGGTTGTCCCAGACCCTCTTGCCTTTGGGGTCCAGCCCTGCTGGGCTGCTCCTCTTCGGGAGTGCTGTTTGCCCTGTGATCCCAAAGGACAGGGTGCCTGGGGGAGCTGGAGCCCTTCCCTACTTTGAGTAAGTCACTGAAGACCCCCCTCTGCCCATGCACCCATGAAACCCCCTGAGCCCATCCTCTCCCCACACATGGGACATGATGCAGCCTGAGGTTGGGAGCAGAGGCTCAGATTCCCCCACCCCAGACTCCCAAGTGTGGGGACCTGGGGTGTGTGGGCAGATGCTGGATGCCCACCCTGACCTGCTCCGGGTCCCTCTGCACAGCTTGAGGTGACCCCAGTGACATGGAGTGCACTGGGTTCCCCAGGGCTGTGGGGACCCTGAAGCAGGGAGGGGGCTTTGAGGAGAGACCTGCAGCCTCCAACCTTCCCCAGTGCCCGCCACAACATCAAATATTAACGGAGACAGCGGAGGAGCTGAAAATAACCCTCCTTGCAAAGGAACTGACCCAGATCCGGCCAGCCCCAAAGCTGGGCTGGATCCAGAGTCCCAGACAGCACCCTGCTGGGGCTGAATCTGGCCCCTTCCCCTCCTCCTGGCTGTTCTGCCCTCCTGATGCCAGCCGTATACCGCCTGTATATCACACGAATGAGCTATAAGGGCTTATTACGCAACGGCACGGGGTGGTCCCCTGGGCTGGCCCCGAGCGCTCAGAGGGAACAGCGGGGATGGAGGGGGCTGCCTCGGCGTCTGCCCGGCTGTTCGGGGACTGCCAGGCAGCGCTGCCCCATCCCTGTCCCCTCCTGTAGCGCGGAGGGACCGTCCCGAGCCGGGTCCGGCAGCAGCTCTCATCGCCCCAAGCCATGGGGAAGCAGAACAGCAAACTGAGGCCGGAGATGCTCCAAGACCTGCGGGAAAACACCGAGTTCTCCGACCTGGAGCTTCAAGGCTGGTACAAAGGTTTCCTAAAGGACTGTCCCTCGGGTATCCTCAACGTGGAGGAGTTCAAGAAGATCTACGCCAACTTCTTCCCTTACGGCGACGCCTCCAAGTTCGCCGAACACGTCTTTCGCACCTTCGACACCAACGGCGACGGCACCATCGACTTCAGGGAGTTCATCATCGCCCTGAGCGTCACGTCCCGCGGGAAGCTGGAGCAGAAGCTCATGTGGGCCTTCAGCATGTACGACCTGGACGGCAACGGCTACATCAGCCGGGAGGAGATGCTGGAGATCGTGCAGGTATCGGCCTCCCCAGCCCTCAGGGGTTGGCCCCGGGGGTCAGTACCATGGTTGTGCCCCGCTGGGACGTGGAGTGTGTTGGGGACACACAGTGACAGTGCTTGGGATGGAGCCTGTCACTGTCTGCAGGACTGATCTACTGCAGGGTATCCCCTGGTGCTTCCCTGTCCTGGGGACACCCCTCTGTGAGCCCCATCCCTGGGCTCTTTGCGTTGCTCCTGGGGAGGGCTGGGTGCCTGCACCCCAGCACCTGCGATGGTTGGCAGACTGACAGGAGATGCTCTCCTTGCCCAGACCCCAGCCTGGTGGCACCTGCATCAGAAGGTGACTCACGAGCCTGTTGCATTGTCACCTCAGTGGGCATCTGCTCCCTGCAGCCGGGCTGTTTCCTTGGGGCTGCCGCTTGCACCCATCCTGGAGCCTGATTGCACGGGGAGGGTGTTAAACACCAGCCCCCTTCCCAAGGCAGCGATGCCCAGAGCTCTGTGCCCTATCTCGGGTGGGCAATGGCAGGGACTCACCTTGCATGTCCCCCTCATCCCTGTCCCTCTCCCAGGCCATCTACAAGATGGTCTCCTCGGTGATGACCATGCCCGAAGATGAATCGACTCCGGAGAAAAGGACGGAAAAGATCTTCCGCCAGATGGATACAAATAACGATGGTAAATGAGAGAAGCTGGAGGGGATTAGGGGAAAGGTCTCATGGCTAAATCCAGGGCTCTGAGAAGGAGCCGCACGAGAGCTGATTAAACAGCTCAGGCCCACCGGGCTGGCCGGGGGGAAGCCGGAGGGGCTCAGGGTGCTGCCGACCCTGGGAGTGCTCACTCTGGGTGGGTGGGTGTTTGCTGGGGGTCTCTGGTGCTGTGTAGGTGCCCCTGGGTGCCAGGCTGAGCCGTGTGCCTCCCTGCAGGAAAGCTCTCGCTGGAGGAGTTCATCAAAGGCGCCAAGAGCGACCCGTCCATCGTGCGCCTGCTGCAGTGTGACCCCAGCGGTGCTGCACAGCTCTGAGCCCCACGGCCCCTCACAGCCCCCTATAGCCCCACACGACCCCCCCCCCACAGCCCCTCATGGCCTCACATGGCCCCACATCACCTCCAAACCCTGCAGCTGGTCACTGCCACTGACCCCTGCCCTGTCCCCTGTGGTCCCCACTGCTGCGTCCCTACAGCCCATCATGGGGAGAGAGCTGAGGCTGAGGTGAGGGGGAGTCCAGGGGGACAGTCCCCATCACTGAGGGTGTCCTGGTCTGGCTGAGCTGGGGAAGGATGGCGGTAAGGAGTGCCCTGAGCAAGGATGGTCCCCACCAGCAGCAGCAGCTCGGGATAGAGAGACAACCCAGCCCCGTGGGAAAGGCTGTTGGTGAAGCCAGCGCTGCATCTCCGGCAGACACAGAGACACAGCCCAGGGGACAATGACCTGGTGGCTCAGGGGCCCCCAGCATTCCCCCCTCCAGCATGCACACACTGCCACGGGGCCAGGCCAGCCCCCTCCCCACGGCCAGCACACGGGTTGGGGCTGTGGGGAGGGGACACGCTCCTGGGCTGTTAATACCTGTAAAATAAAGTTTGTGTCAGTGCAGTCAGTGGTGGGAAAGGGACCAGGGGTGCCCAGTGGTGCCCAGGGGAACGTTCCTCCCTGAGGCATCTGGATTCAGCCCAGTTGCTTCCCTCACTGCAGCCCCAGATGAACAGAAGCCATGGGGATGGGCTCGTGGGTCTTGGCTGGTGGCATCCAGGAGAAGTGTCCATGCGATAGCTGGGCTGGGGGGCAGCTGGGTCTGGTTGTGGGGCTGTGTGGGCACTGGGATGGGGCAGGGCTGGCCAGGACACATCCACAGAATCGTCTCTCGAGCCCTGCTCAGAGCCAGGCAGTTTCCACACTGTCCAGCCTCAGCAAGCCCAGGCACTGCCTGGGGTTGGGGCTCTCCGTGGGGGCTGCTGGCAAGGAGACCTGCAAGCCAGAGAGGATGATGAGAACAAGACCAGACGAGAGCTTTGGGATGGTAAATCCTACCCCTGCCCCAGAGCCCCTGAGCCCTGACAGGTCTGTCCCAGCCCTGCTTGGGAACAGCCCTGGCACCGGGAGTCACCTTCCTCCGGCGCACCCCGCGGCAGCAGCAGCCGAGGCGGAGCAGGGCGATGGTCAGCAGAAGGCAGCGGATGCCAAAGACAATCTGCATCAGGTCGAGCAGGAGGGAGATGGCCCAGAGGGACAGCGTGGAGCTCTGCGGGGACACAGGGCATCAGCTTCCCACACTTTGCCCATCCCCAAGATGAGCATCCCCAGCCCACGGGAGCCTCACATAGACACGGGTGGGATCGAAGGGGCACTGGCGAGAATCGGTGCAGTGGGCCAGCAGCACCCGGCCCTGGCTACCCAGCATCAGCCCCATGGAGACGGCCAGTGCCAGCAGGCAGCACACACAGCACAGGCTGCTGCTGCTGCTCAGGGCGAAGAGCATCCATTTCTGCAGGAGAGGAGAGGGAGAGGGAGAGGGAGAGGGAGAGGGAGAGGGAGAGGGAGAGGGAGAGGGAGAGGGAGAGGGAGAGGGAGAGGGAGAGGCAGCACCGGGGCCGTGCACGGCCGCCCGTCCGGGCTCTCCCCCGTGGGGATGGTCCCCGAGCGAGGGCTCGTGCAGGGTCCGTGGGTGGGCTGCAGCCTGCTGGGTGCTGGGCTCGGGGTTGAGGGGCTCGGGGCTCTTACGAGGGCGGCGGGGGCCAGGCAGCGGGACAGCGTGAGAGCGGCTATTCCACAGGAGATGGTCTGCGAGGAAGCACCGGGAGGTCAGCACCGCCCAACCCGGGGACATCGATTCCATTTCTTTGCCGACTTTTGTCCCTGAAAGCTCATCTGGCCAATTTGGCATCGGTGGGGGGGGAGGGGGGGGGGGGGAGGGGGGGGGGGGGAGGGGGGGGGGGGGAGGGGGGGGGGGGGAGGGGGGGGGGGGGAGGGGGGGGGGGGGAGGGGGGGGGGGGGAGGGGGGGGGGGGGAGGGGGGGGGGGGGAGGGGGGGGGGGGGAGGGGGGGGGGGGGAGGGGGGGGGGGGGAGGGGGGGGGGGGGAGGGGGGGGGGGGGAGGGGGGGGGGGGGAGGGGGGGGGGGGGAGGGGGGGGGGGGGAGGGGGGGGGGGGGAGGGGGGGGGGGGGAGGGGGGGGGGGGGAGGGGGGGGGGGGGAGGGGGGGGGGGGGAGGGGGGGGGGGGGAGGGGGGGGGGGGGAGGGGGGGGGGGGGAAGGGGCAGGGCTTCGTCTACCTCCCATTAACAAATCCCTGTGCGTTTCACCCGCTCGGTTTTGTGCTAGAAAAAGCTTCTTTAGAGTAGGGAAAGGGGGATTTGGAGCAGAGTCCCTCCCGCATCCTCCCGTTCCCCACCGCGCAGCTCCGCGCCCGTCCCCGCGGTACCAGCAGCGCGCAGATGCCGGAGGCGGCGTTGGCGATGGTGCAGTGCAGGGACAGCGGGTCCCGGCTCGAGGCCACGAACCGGAGGATGGTGCCGTGCACGAAGGAGCCGGTGATGAAGTTGAGGTGCCCGACGATGAGGAGGATGAGGCCCGTTTTCATGAGAACCCTTTGGTAGCTGCTGGGATCGCGGTAGCCTGAGGAGGAGGAGGAGGAGGAGGAGGGATGGGGGAGGATGCTGTGCGGTGAGGGGTGGCCGGTGCTGAGCTGCTCCTCTCGTCCTTCCAGCACAGCACAGACTCGAAGCGTCTGGGGACAGCCCCAGAGGACATGCCCCATGCTGGCAGCGGGACAAGCTGCTGTGGTGGCAGCCACTGGCAGCCCAGGTATGCAAACCACTGCTCCAGCCGGCTGCGTGGGGCCAGCAGCCATGGGGAGAGGTGTCAGCTGGGGCTGGGGAGGGCTGGGGCTCCCCGCAGCGAGGGGGAAGCTCTGGGGATGGCGGCTGTCCCTGAGCAGCTCCAGCTACCTCTCACACCCGGCCCTTTGAGCAGTGACAGCAGCAGCACCCGGGGCTGCTCATCCCCACAGACTCACCCCAGTGACACTGTCACTGTCACCCCACGTGCTCAGCCCTGACCCTGTCCAAAGCCCCTCAGCACCCTTCCAATCCCTCCCTCTCTGCCTCAGTTTCCCTGTAAGTGGGCAGTGCTGAAGCTGGAGGCAGGGCTGGGGCACCCTCCCATTGCAACCACCATGCCAGAACTGGACTTACCATCACGGCACATCTTTACCAGGCTGGGATGGGGCCATCAGAGCCCCTCGGTGCCCACCCTGCCCTCAGCCCCTGGGGCAGCAGCTGGATCCATCCAAGTCCCCACATGGCTGGGCAGGACCAGGCTCAGGTCAGCGGAGCCTCTCAGCTGCTGCACCCCACTGCCTCTCCAGTTCCTGTCAGACCAGCTCCCCAGGACCAGCAAAGGGATAACCCCTCCTCCTCCTCCTCCTCCTCCCCCTCCTGCCTCTGCCCAAGGGAAGCACAGCCCTGTCCCCACCCCTGCACTCCTCTTGCTGCCAGCTCAGCGGCCATGCCCTGGCATGCTGGGTCATGTTGTGCCACGTTGCCTCATCCGGTGTCACCTCCACCCCACCTCCAGCACACTCAGGTCAGCCCATCCTAAGCCGTGGGAGGAGGTTGGGATCCAGCCAGGGGCTGAGGGGTTGGGGATGGGGCAGCACCTTGGGGTGTGATGCTGCTGGACCATGGCACAGAGACCATCGGGAACCAGAGATCCACCTGCAGAGAGAAGGAAAAGCAGAGGGGTCAGGGCTGCTGCCAACCTCCCAGAAGCTGGTTGAGAGGAGCCAGTTTGGTGGCAGTCATCCAAACAAAGCTCCCAGGGAAGTTACTGAGAGCAAGAGATGGAGTGAGAGGGGCTGAGGACAAGGGCTGGCCAAGGGGCTGGGGAAAAGAACTGTGTGTGATTTGGATCCCTCCCTCACTCTTGGGAGATCCTTGCTGAGTTATTCTCTTTGCAAAGCCCATTAGGGACACGAGGCACCAACAATTTCATTCCAGGGACAGCAGTGAACCTGCCTCCTGGGACTGCTCTGAGGAGGGTTTGGTGCAGAGCCTCTCAGCATCACACCTCGACATTCCCCCTTGAGCCCAGCCCTCAGCCTCCCCAGCCCCCTTACACCCAGCAGCTCAGCACAACCTCAGGCCTCATCCTTTCCATCTTTTAACCCATCTACACCACAGGGAGGGGAGGTAAAGAGCTGCCTCTCCCTGCTGCAACATCAGGATGAGGCCGGTGTGGCTGCCACAGCTGCTTGTGGCACACGCACTGTCCCCAGTGCTACTGCAGACACAACGAGGCTGTCACATCCCCTTTCTGGAGGCAGAAGAGCAGATGCCTCCCTTTTCCCCAGGCCTTGGGCTGGGGCAGTGCTTACCCAGGCTCGAGCAAAGGCAGCCAGAGGATTTCACCTTTGGAAAGGAGGAGCTGGATGCGAGTCCAACGACAACCAGAGTCTTTATTCAAATGGTCCCTTAGGATGGTTGCAGACGTACAGACACACGGACATATTTACACCCTTACACACCTCACAGAGCTGAACCAATAAATTAAACCAAAAACAGGACAGAGGGCTTGGGGGGGTTGTTTGTTTCCCTTTTTTTTTTTTGTCATGTAAGAAACAGCAGCTGCCCGAGGTGAGGCTGGGGGGCAGCTAGGGGATGGCAAACAGAAGCCAACACGGACACAACCCTGCCCCCACAACCACGCCACGACAGCGAGCGTGCTCTGCAGCACGAGGCCACCTCATACTCTGGCTTCGATGCACTCCAGGTTGACAATTTCATCCAGCCTGCAGCCCTCAGCTTGGGCACAGTGGCTCAGGGGGGCACTTGGGCTGTCTGTACCTCTAGTTTTGGGGGTCTGGGGGCAGGTTGCTGCAGTCTGACAGTGGGGGGACTCGCACTCATCCGAGGTCAAGTCTGGCACGTCGTCCGACTGGCTGTCGGAGCTCTCCAGGTCGCTCCGTATGCTCTCGGGCTGGGCCAGGGTGATGTCCCAGGTGTTGCTGGCAATGCAGTCCTTTTGCTCACAGCTTTGGTGTTTGCACATCTGCTCCTGCTCACCATCCTCCTCCTCTTCCTCATTCTCTGCCATTTGGGTGTGGGCATGCAGAGAGTCCTCTGTGCTGCTGCCGCTGACCAGCTGGTAGTGACTTGGTTTGGCTTCTATGTCCACCTGGATCTCCATGTTATTGCACTCCCTGCAGAAACAGGCACCCCTGAGTTACTGGGTACAGTTACTGGGTTCAGCTGGGTCAGCACCAGCCACTGCATCGCTGTGCTGGGAGGATCATGTTTTCCAAACGTGAGCAAGATGCTGCTCGTCACCCCACGGCACCTGGGAAACACCAGCACTGGCTGCTCTGCCTGAGCCCTCCTGACAGCAGCCAAAAATCATCCCCAGACTGCGAGTCAGGAACTGAACTGGGAAAGCACCAGAGTCCCCAGGAGCAGCCAGGAACAGACCCTGGGCTGCAGATCCCCTCCTCAGCCTCCACACTACACATGGAGGCCCTTCCCAAACTGTCTCCACTTCTCCTTCTGTGCTACTAAAAGGATTGAGCCACACAAGAGCAGGTTACCTCCCTCTCACCAGCCACAGCAGCACCTTCAGAGTACAGACACGCAGAACACCCATTGCCAACCCTCTTCTCCCTTCCTACCTGTCCTGGGGGTTGTAGGAGCTGATGATGGAACCAGCCATGGCTCGAGTGCTGGCGTTGTCGCTGATGGCTCCCAAGCTGACCGAGTCTTTGGGGAAAATCTCCTTCTGGACATCTGCCTGAACTTCCAGCCTGCAGGAGAAAGTGGAGGATCCCTGAGAACTGCCTCAGATGGTCCCTGAGGGGCATCAACTGCTCTTCACAGGAAAGCAGGAGGCCCTTTGTGCTGGTGCAGAGTTTATGACAGAGTTTAACCCCAACGGTTCCTCCCATTTGGTCTCATTTTTGGCTCCATTTAGGTAAAGCCATTCTGTTTTCCATGACGAAGGTAAAGTTGTGTTTATATCTATGACTCATGCAATTCCTGTGAAAAACTGATTTCCACAGCTCTAACACACAGCTGTGATTATACCCTGGCTGCTGGATCAACACGTGGCTCTAATTACCCAGCAAACTGACTCACAGGCAAGTCTAGAGGAAAACTGTGGTGCAGCCTGGCTTGGAAAACAGCGACCCTGCTTGCTAAAACCATTGAAGAATGGGAACCACCAAAGCCTCTGAGTTGGGAGAAGAGGAAGATGTTCCAGCAAGCCATGGAGGCATCTCTGCACTGCTCCCAACTAAGCTGCAGCATCAGCTCTGCAGTCCCAAGGATGTTAGGAGGGACAGAAGCTTATCTTTTGTCCTCCTTGCAAGAACCAGCCTAGCACTGATTCTAGAAGTAGCCTGACCCACTGGGATTGGCTATTCCACAACAAACCAAGATGTAAATTACCAGGACACAACTCCCAAGTCATAGAATCACAAAAGCATAGAATGGTGGGGTGGGTAGGGCCCTGCAGAGCTGCTGCAGCCCCAACTCCTGCTAAAGCAGCTTCTCCTGGCTCAGGGGGTACAGGAACGTGTCCAGGTGGGGTTGGAAACCTCCTGAGCAGGAGCCTCCACACCCTCCCTGGGCAGCCTGAGCCAGGGCTCTCTCACCTCAGCACTAAAGGAGTTTCTCCTCATGTTCCAGGGGAACTTTTTGTGCTCCAGTTCATCTCCACTACCCCTTGTCCTGTCACTGAACACCACAGAACAAAGCACTGCCTCATCCTCCTGGTGCCCAGCCTTGCAAAGACCCACCAAAGAAAGCCCACCTCCAGTTCTACAGAGCTCCCCAAAATAAGCCTGTTTAACCCACACAGGCCTGGGGAGCCTCTGCCCTTGTGCTGTGCCCCAGTGTGCAGCTCAGTTACCTGCTGTACTTGCCCTTGCTCCCCGAGAGCACCCCTCCGCTCAGCGTGCCGCCCGCCAGCGCCGCGAAGCTGGCCGTCTCGCTGTAGTTGCCCTGCATCACACTGAGCCCGTCGGTGGGGCTGCCGCTGGTGCTCAGCACACTGGTCAGCCCCTCGATGCTGCTTTCACCAATGCTGGGGTTCTTCAGGGCTCGCCAGGCATCAGCCACTGCGGGGAACAGGAGCACAGGAGTCAGATCCTGCAGGGGAACCATCCGGCTGCGAGCGCCGGGGTCGGGCAGCTCGTGTCTCATCCCGAGCTGCCTCCCTGCCTCACGCAGGGAAAGGAGCTGAGATGTTGCTGTGAGAGCCTGAAGAGTCAGCAGACTGAAGTAAACTGGGCCCTGAAGAGCTTCACCCCTTGCCCTTTACCAGTTGTCACATTACCTGTGATGGGGCCATCGTCCTCATCAAACTCGATCTTCACGCCCTTCCCGTTGGCGGTGCTCACGCCGCAGCCACCGCCCCGGCACAGCGAGATGGGCACGACCCCGTACACGTAGGCCAGCATGATGGGGACTCCAATGCCTGCAGAGCAGGATGTGCTGAGTTAAAGAGCAGCTTAAGGTGGCAGTCAGAAAGGACTTTTTGGGGTTGTGACCCTTTCGGTTGTGTTGATGCTGCTTTTAAAGGTCTCAGTTCACAACTTGGCAGATAGAGAGTGGAGAAGCCTTTGTGCTGTTGAAGCGTGGAATAAGGGAACCCCAAAAGCACAGACAGCCTCAGCTGAACCCCCAAGACATCAGCCACCAAACTGGCCCATAGGTAAGAGGCATCTTTGTGCCTTTGGGCTTCCACTACAGGCTGTGGTACAGGCAGCTGGTGCTGCAGACAAACCCTGGGCTGGCTCCAGGTCAACTCAAGCCCATGAGGACCTGCAGCCTGGACATGAAACAGAGGGATGTGCCCAGGAGAGCACACAGCAGCGGTCTGCCAACTGCCCTTTGGCCAGCCCCACCTCACAGGGCTGGGCTACCCACTTGTCTCGGTGACTACTGGCCCCTCAGAAGGGAAAGGGACTGCGACCACTTACCCACACTGACAGCAGCGATGACGGGGGAGGCAATGACAGACAAGGTGACCCCACCAGTGATGGCCAAGTTTCTCTTGTGCTTAGAGGTTTTCTTTCCCTCGTATCTGCTGTGGATCTGATGGAAGGAGAAGCACCAGGTGAGGCCAGAGCCTGGCCACGAGCAAACATCAGCAGAAGACATTAATAAGTTTGTGATTTTACAGCCTTGTCTGCTGTCAGCACTAGCCCCTAACTACAGATCTCCTCACAGATCAGAGCTTTGTGTTTAAAGAAAAAGAAGCAGCTATAAATATAGTGCTGACATGTCACTTCTTCCCTCCCAATGCCCCTTTGTCAGCAGAGGCACACAGCAGCCTCATGCAGTTTGGGGCAGTAGGTCAGCTTCAAACCATGAGTGACCTAAGCAAGGCAAAGTGTGATGCTCAGGGTCCAGCCACTGCCTCAGAGAGCCCAGGATGCGTTAAAAAAGGACCAGGTTTCTGGGTCCTGGTACTCCTGGTTCAAGGCAGAGGCACAAGAGCAATGTAAAATGAGTTAGAGAGGACTTGAAAGGCTATCAGCCACCACCTTCCCCCTCCACACACAAAGCCCAAAAGATAAGACACAGTTTAGAACAGACAACTCAGTTCTATTCTATGACAAGATCCACCCTTCCTATCAGCTCTCAATTTCTGCTCAGATGCCTTGAGTACACAGAACACCCCACCCCCTTCAGCTCCAGCTCTCTGCTCTCCACACCTACCTTCCTCCCGACATACACGGGGATGCCAATGACCATGGCAGGAATGGCGATGCCAGCGATGAGGGAGATGCCCACAGGAGCACCAATCAACGTGCCCAGCTGCCAGAGAATCTTCTTTTTACGACTCCATGGCTTTTTGCCCCAGAATGTACAGCCAGAGGGGCTTCATGCAAGGAAAATCGAAGAAGAAAACGACATTAAAACCACAGCAATTCCTCAGTGAGCCTGAGAACTCCAAGCTCAGCTTCCACATGAACCCAAAACCCAGGAGGCAGTCAGACAGCACAAAAACAGTTTCCATGTTTTGCTCATCAAGATTAATTTGCTCATCAAGGTGATTATCACACTAGAATAGTAGAATTATTTGGTTGTTAAAGCCCTTAAAGCTCCTGGAGTCCCCCCTCTCCCCTCACCCTGCCCAGCCCAGCACTGACCCACAGCCCTCAGCACCTCAGCCCCACGGCTCTGGGATCCCTCCAGGGCTGGGCACTGCCCCAGCTCCCTGGGCAGCCTGGCACAGGGGCTGACACCCCTCTCAGGGAAACAATTCTTTCTCATCTCCTTCCATCTTTGGGTCAGAAGGAAGAAGATTGTACCAGTGGACTGGGGAGGCAGAAAGGCCAATGCTCAAAGCAAACTCCTCGGAACAGCCTCGGTGCTGCCCCACGGGAACTCCAGCTGTGCTGCTCTCCCTCCTCACCTGAGGTAATGCAGGTCTGAGATCTCCTTCATGCAGAGCCAGCAGAACTCGCAGCCACACACTGCACACGTCATGTGGTTGCAGCTCCCGTCGTTCATCTTGATGATGTAGGCGCTGCAGCGCGGGCACGGCTTGATGTCATCAGCTGAGGGGGGAAGCAGGGCACTGAGTGGGGCTCTGTGCTGTGAGCGTGAAGAACCAACCATGGGGTTATTATGGATCAAACCCCTTGTTTTCTGTGTGGGCAAAGCACCTTTGCTAACCAAAGCACCTTTGCTAAGATGGTCGTGTCTTTATCTTCAGAGCAAGAAACACAGAATCCTGACTGGTGGGGTGGGAAGGGCCCTGCAGAGCTGCTCCAGCCCCAGCCACTGCTCCAGCAGCTTCCCCTGGCCCAGGGGGCACAGGAACGTGTCCAGGTGGGGTTGGAAATCTCCTGAGAAGGAGCCTCCACACCCTCCCTGGGCAGCCTGAGCCAGGGCTCCCTCCCCTCAGCACCAAAGGAGCTTCTCCTCCTGTGCCAGTGGTACTTTCTGTGTTATAGCTTATCTCTGTTACCCCTTGTCCTGTCACTGCACACCACAGAACACAGTGTCCCCTCATCCTCCTGACATCCACGCTTCAGGGATTTATTGATAAGGGCCCCCCTCAGCCTTCTCCACGATGAACAGCCCCAGGTCCCACAGCCTTTGGACAGATCCCTCCAAAGTCATTTGCCTGGACAGCAAATGCTGAGAATACAAGTCTCTTTAAAAGCTTATTCCAGCCTTGAACAGGATGTATTCCAGAACGTGCTTAAACCCTGGGAACAAGTCATACCTGCCCTGTGCTAAGAAAGCAGCCTACGAACAAACCATTACTCAATTGCACCACTGAGGTGATTCATGGCCCAAGCACGTCAGAACGGAGAAGAAAGTATCAGAGAAACTCCAAACCTGGCCTTCAAAAGGGGATTGGAACCTGAGGCTGCACACAGAACAGAGGATTCCCAGTCCCCTGGCAGAGCAGGACAGAGGGCCTTCATCTCTTCCTTGAGTGTCATCTGACTGCTGTTACGCAACAACTGCACTCAGGGCTCTGCTGGCAGCCTCTGCAACGCTCCACAGTATGAAATCCAGCTGCTGAGACCAGCTTGCACCTTATTAATCACTAGGCTGAATCCAGCAAGAATGGGGTGGGGAAAAAAACCACTGTCTCAAGAACCTCCTTTTCAGTGGCTACGTGCTAAGCTCCTCCTGGCAGGGATCTCCTTTCAAAGGATGAAAACCACCTCAAGAACTCTATTTTGCCTGCTGGTTTGTACCACAGGCTGTGGTAGTATCTATGCTGTCCATTCTCAGGGCCCTCTGACTGGGGCATGCTGAACCTCAACATACCACCAAGCCACCTCTGAACCACCCACGACAGCTCTGTTCTAAATAAGCTTATTGCCATTTACACTCCTGACACCGAAGGAAAAGCAGAGTGTTTGTGTTTGGGGGCAGAGACTTGATGAAATGGCCTTACTGCCCACTTCCAGAGTCAATAAGGTTATTTTTAACAAACACTAACTCAGTAGACACAGCAGCTCCTACCAGGCAGTGTAGGAGGCTGTGGGTTGGCAGCTTTCTGTACGTGACATTACTGACACCTAACAGGGCTCCCTGGGCTCTGCTCGACACGAGTGCTCCTCTCAACTACCACAGCAGGCAGATTAGAAGCTGCAAGGTTAAAAAGTGCCTATTTGTTTGGGGTTTAGGTTAGTGAGAAGCAAGAACATCCAAGATCAAAACAGCTACAAGCCAAGCTGGGGTGGGTGAGGGGAGCTGCCGTGATGCAGAAGGACCCAAAGCACATGGGCACCTACTGATCTGGTTTGTGTTCTTGGGGGAGCCTGGTAGATTTGTTCTAACTCACACAAGAATCACAGAATCATTTGGGTTGTTAAAGCCCTTGAAGCTGCTGCAGTCCCAGCCCTGCCCTCACCCTACCCAGCCCAGCACTGACCCACAGCCCTCAGCATCTCAGCCCCACGGCTTTGGGATTCCTCCAGGGCTGGGCACTGCCCCAGCTCCCTGGGCAGCCTGGCACAGGGGCTGACCCCCCTCTCAGGGAAACAGTTCTGCCTCAATCTAAACCAACCCCCTGCTCCCTGCAGCCTCCTGTCAGGGAGTGTCAGAGAGTGCTGCTGCATCCCCTCAGCCTCCTCTTCTCCAGCCTCAACACCCCCCTTCCCTCAGCCCCTCCCCAGCACCCTTGTGCTCCAGCCCCTTAAGGGAAACGACCCCAAGTGTCAGCTGCTCTCACCCCTGACTGCTGCAGACATTCTCCACAGGGCACTAACACCCTCCTGCTTTGTCAGGACGGGTTGTTTTGCCCACAGATGTCTGTCAATCCCACACCAACACAGCACTGCATAAGCCCAAGAAGGTGAGTCCATACCCGGGCCGGACTCCTGCCCGTAGCTGAGGCCTGAGGTGTGCTTGGTGCGCACGCGCAGCGCCTGCGCCCGCTGCTGCCGGGCCATGTCACACGTCTGGTTGGGATGCCAGATCTGTTTGCAGTGGTAGCAGAACTCCGTCTGGCAGCCGTCTCTCTCGCAGGTCAGCTTGGGGCAGCTGGCGCAGCCGTAGGCGATGACCGCGTAGCTGTGGAAGGAACACACCGGGTGAGCTGCTGAGAGGTAAAGTGACCGAGCCACAGGTCCCTCAGCCTCTTCATTCAGGCTGCCCAGAGGGGCAGAGAGGCTGAAGAGCTGCTGCTGCACTGAACACTCTGTCTGTGCTGAGTGAGGGCCTGAAATGAAGTAGTGTTAATTGGGTTACTTGGGGCAGATTCTTTTTATACAGACAGCTCACAATATTGAATTCTCTCCTCAGGAACTGCTGGCAGTTCTCATTGTCAACTCAAGCAGACCAGATTTGTCTTGCCCGATAAGCCTGGCTAACAGCTCACTGTTTCTGCCAATTCAGGCTCCTAAGACAGAGCTCTTCCCAAGCACCTGTGGCTAAACACACAGACCCCAGCTCCTCAGGACAGGTAGATGAGTGCAGGAGTCTAAGCCCAGAGCAGTCCAGCAAAGCTGAGGTTGTCTTGGGCATTTCCATCAGCTGAATGACTCTGAAAAGGTGTAACCATAGAGGTTTCCATGCGTAGTGATCTCAGGAAGTTCCTGTTGATCTCCACAGAATCCCAGAACAGTTGGAAGGGCCCTGCAGAGCTGCTCCAGCCCCAGCCCCTACCCAAGCAGGTTCCCCTCGCTCAGGGGGCACAGGAATGTGTCCAGGCAGGTTTGCAAACCTCCTAAGAGGGCAGCCTGGGCCAGGGCTCCCTCACCCTTAAAATTTCCTCTTTTTATTAAAGAGCACTGAAGAACAACACTGTGTCTCTAGAGAAAAACCAAAAACAGAGTAAACCCATCTGAACGTGCAAGAGAGTGAGGCCAGGCTCAAGCAGCTCACTCCTGACAGTACCGTGATGCTTCCAGAAGGAAGTGTGGTGCATCCACAGAAGTCCAAGCAGCACCTCCAAGCACTGCTAGAGGAAAGCTGACTTCTGGCTATCTAGCATGGGGTTGTTTCCACTGGCAGGGCCTGAACTGAGCAACTCCAGCAGCACCTTCCAGTTCTGTGACACCAGTGCAGCAAAGGGTAGTTTTGTTATTCATATCCAGTATTTGTGTTGGCAGGCAGAGGAGAAAAACTCCTATTTAAGGTTTTGTATTTAGAGCTTGTGCAGATCAAGTTGTATTGCCTCTTCTCAGAGGCAGCAGCAGCAGCGTGTGAACCACTGAATGTGTCACACCACAATGATTCATATCCCGTGGGAGTTTGAGCAACTTCATCCTGCCAGGGCTACGACACAGTCGCCAAAGAAACAACGTCCCTGCGCCGAGAGGCACGACCGTGGGGTCTGTGTGTGCATCAGTGGCTGCACCCCGTGCACGTGAAGCCAGTATTCCAGGAGACACGGGATACAGACAGCCTGGGAGGGACAAACTCAACTCCTACACGTCTTGTCTAAGTGAAGATCCCACTAAGCATCCTTACCCTGCCACTACCACACAGCCAAAGACCTACCCCGGCAGAGAAAAAAGCCCTTCATCTGCCCAGCTGTGTTATGACACAGGGCTGTTTCAAACCACAACACCAGGTTAGGAAAGCTCAGTGTAATATATTAAGCAACCCCATGTTCTAAATTAACCCTCACTACAGATGAAGGGGTGGGTTTTTTTTTGTAGACACTGGAGGAAATTCTGTGAGAAACAAAAAGCCTCAAGCATTTATATTTGATTCCTAGTGCTGAAATGACAAATATCATGAACAAGCCCACGGCTGTGGGGAAACAAACTGGATGGTTGGCTGTGAGGGTAAGAAACAACATCTCTCTGAACTCCAGCTCAACTAGAAAGAGGCTGTTGAAGCAACGTGCCTCAGATTAACCATGGCAGGACCTGGACGGCCAGCACGTGGCTCCTCTTCACCTGACCTTGCATCAAACAGCCACTCTCAGGCTCAGCCTCAACAGATGGAGAGGGAAACTCTGTCTTTTCCCCATGCAGTGAGTGTCTTCTTGAGACCCCAGGAGTCCATTTCCAGCCTTCTCTTTGCATGGCTGCGAGTTGCCTCCATCCCTGCTCTTGGCTCCTCTGCGGGAGTCGGAGCCTCACCAGTTGCCTCCAGCCTCATTCACCAAGCTCAGCCTACACAGCTCCCTTTCTTTAAAGGTTCTGTTCCTCTCCCAAGCCTTCAGGAGAGATGCAGCGTGACAACAAACGCCACCTGATCCCAGCAGCTAAAAAAGATAAGCATGCAAAAGCTGCAAACACAGAACATGATTTGCACAGCGAGGGAAAGCGCATCCATTGACCGGGGTTCCCATGGCAACACGCACCCGGGGTGTGTTGGTCCTTCTCCTCCTCCTCCTCCTCCTCCCCTCAGCTCTCTGGTTTACGGCAGACTGCAGTGTGTGTGGAAGGCACAGGCTGCTTCGTGTGCCACGGGGCTTGTTCGCCATCCCTCGCCTCTGACAGGGGGCTGAGCATCCCCGTGGGCCCAGCTCCACGCTCCTGCTCTGCAGCACTACTACGGGAAAGCCCGCTGTAAATAATTCATAGCCTGACTTTCCATAAGCACAGTGACACAAGCTGGCTGGGAAGAATGAAGAGGAGTGAGGAGTGATTAATTCCTCTCCCTGCCGGAAGGCTGATACCAACAGCCTTTGTTCCAGTGCTCCACGCTACCAGCTCTGGTCCATGAGAGCTGCCTGGTCTCTGCCAGCCCCAGGGTGGCTCGGAGGAGGATGCCTGTGCCCACTGCTCACCTCACCCTGCTAACTGGCAAACCAGGGAGGAGGCTTTGGCTCACACCAATGCATGACACCAACCTGCCCAAACCCCACCAAGCAACGGTCAGATCAGACTCGGGCTGTGTTACTGTCAGACAGGCAACACCCTCCGGGCCGTGCCGGGCCTGGCTCCTTCCAAGCAGGCAGCCTGGGTGACGTTGCCTTTACACCTTATCCTGGGAGCAGATAAACATCAGGGCAGCCAAAGAGCTGAGATTCAGTAAGCAGGAACCGGATTCTCTCTAGCTGGTTAGCAGCAGGGGCATTCCCTCTGGGACTGCTCTGTGTGCCACATAACCTGTTCTATCTCCTTGATCTTATCCTCAGTGCTGCTGCCACTTGGTTTTGATTCAGAAAGGGGAAAAGCAATTGTTTAGTGTTTCCCTCTGAAGAAACAAACCCTTAACACAGGCCCTCAGAGGCCCTGAAGTGGGTAACCTGAGCCAGGTTCCCCCATTTGCATAGGAAGGCTATTACAGTGCTCTGATTAAATCTCCACCACCTTCCCACCAAGCTTTCCATTCCGACTACTAGGTCAGACTTTCCTTTCATGTTCTTGCTACCCAGAATCCAAGCTGAGGTCTAAACTTTGCAGCACTCCTCAGAGTTTCCTGCACAAAGCCCTTTTCCAGGCAGCTTTGGCTTAGGCTCAAAACAGAAACCTAACAGAGTTCATTTGAAGGAAAAGAGAACAGAAAATGAAAGCAACACGCAGATAACTATAAAGTCACCAAGCTTGGCTGGGCTGACTTCTGGACAGACGTGATATTTCCTCACTCAGGCAATGGATAATGAGTCAACATCCCTGCTCTGTGCCATGCATTCACATCCTCACTGGGAAGAAGTCACCATTTAGGGTTCGTTCTTGGGAGTTGCAGGGTGTCCCCGGGCTCTCAGCGATGTGCACGGCTGGGAAACTCCCCACTTCCCATTTGGGCACAAAAAAAAAGCTGCCTTTCAAATTAGGGAAATGACAGCTCAGCTGAAAGCCCCTTCAAGCCCTGTCACCCATACTCCCTTGGTCTGTATTTCCACAATCCCCAAGGTCAAATCCTGGTGTTCTAAGGTAGTAAGGATAGACAGAGCATCACTTTGGTACCCAAGGCCATCAACTGTCCTAAAGAGACTGATGACAAGTGAGCAAAGAACATCTGTAATGAGAGCTCTTCATGGGGCTCAGCAGGACCAGAAGCGTGTATCAGCTGCAGCACTCAGCCGGGGGTGAGCCACCCTCCCTGTGCTCTCCTGGGACCCAGGTGGGGACAGACAGCACCCCACCAGGACAGTGAGTGGGATACAATCCCCAGGGCCTCCTGTGGACAAGTAGCATCCCGCTGAGACAGCGAGTTCAAGACCAACCCGGCTGGGATATTGTCCCCAGTTGTCCCAGGACCTGG
Source organism: Urocolius indicus (assembly GCA_013401255.1). Classification (NCBI taxonomy): domain Eukaryota; kingdom Metazoa; phylum Chordata; class Aves; order Coliiformes; family Coliidae; genus Urocolius; species Urocolius indicus. The sequence goes on along the minus strand of WBNH01010859.1, from coordinate 42,463 downwards.
CAGGGACAAGCAGCACCCCAGCAGGGTGGGAGTCCCCAGCAGGGTGAGGGTCCCCAGCAAGGTGGGAGTCCCCAGCAAGGTGAGGGTCCCCAGCAGGGTGGGGGTCTCCCTTCCCTGAGCTGTCCCAGGAAGGATGGATGGGGCAGCATCCTATGGGGACAGCGTGTCTCCCCTCTCTCAGGCTGTCCCAGGACGGAGGGGACACGCTGCTGCCCTCCGGACACCGCATCCCCGCCGTCACTCACCCGCAGTCGGGGGCCGGGCACCAGCGGCAGTCGGGGTCGGCGGCGAGGCAGCGGCGGAGCATGAACTCCTCGTACTTGGCGACGAGGTGCGGGGAGTCTCGGAGGAGGCGTCGGATGTCGGCGGGGTTGAGGCGCTCGCTGCACTCGGGGCAGCAGATGTTGACTCGGGACTCGGTGATCTCGATGCGGAGGTACTGCCGCAGGCATGCCCCGCACGATCGGTGAGGGCACGACAGCAGCCGCGGGGCGTTCTCCGCCGGCTGTCGCACCAGGCACAGAGGGCATTCCAGCTCCTCTTCCCCGCCGCTCTCCGGGGATACCGGCGCTTCCTCGGCGGGCGGCGGAGGCGGTGGATAAGGAGGAGGAGGAGGGGGCGGCGGTGGTGGCGGCTGGTCCTGGGGAGCCGGAGGAGCGGCTGGAGGCAGCGGTGGGGCGGCGGGAAGCGGTTCGGCTTTAGCCCGGCGGCGGCTGCCCGCGGCGGAGGCGGCGGCGGCGGAGAAGACGCTCTGGAAGGAAAGGCGGCGGCGGCGGCCGGGCTTCGGGCACTTGGCGGCGGCCGAGTGGATGGAGGAAGAGCGAGGCGATTCCGAGTCTCGTTCGGAGCCCATGGCGAGGCGAGGCGAGGCGAGGCGAGGCGAGGCGAGGCGGTGAGCTGCAGACGGACGGCGTCTGATCCGCAGCGGAGAGATCCCGTGTGTCGTTGCGGGAGGAGAAAGAAAGACCGAGCGCTGCCTCCACCAAAGCTGCAACGACAACGACAACGGCGCCGGAGCCCGTGAGTGCGGCCCCGCCCCGGCCCCGCCCCCCG
>WBNH01010859.1:15330-39985 GCA_013401255.1 Urocolius indicus | reverse complement strand
CCCGCCCCGCCCCGCCCGCAGCCGCCGGCGCCGCCATTTTGCTTACGGGCAGCACTTCCGGGCACGCTCGAGGCCCGCGGGCACTGCTGCGGTGATGGCGCTGAGGCGCCTCAGCGGGGTGGAGCAGTGCAGAGCTCATTCAGTACAGCCCAACTGCTCTCAGCGCACCGGCTTCTCACAGCCCGGCTTCCCACAGTCCAACACGCCTCAGTGCCTCAGCTCCTCTCAGTGCCCCAGCTCCCCTCAGCCCAGCTCCCCTCAGCCCGGCTCCCCTCAGCACCTCAGCTCCCCTCAGCCCAGCTCCCCTCAGCCCGGCTCCCCTCAGCACCTCAGCTCCCCTCAGCCCAGCTCCCCTCAGCCCGGCTCCCCTCAGCACCTCAGCTCCCCTCAGCCCAGCTCCCCTCAGCCCGGCTCCCCTCAGCACCTCAGCTCCCCTCAGCCCAGCTCCCCTCAGCCCGGCTCCCCTCAGCACCTCAGCTCCCCTCAGCCCAGCTCCCCTCAGCCCGGCTCCCCTCAGCACCTCAGCTCCCCTCAGCCCAGCTCCCCTCAGCCCGGCTCCCCTCAGCACCTCAGCTCCCCTCAGCCCAGCTCCCCTCAGCCCGGCTCCCCTCAGCACCTCAGCTCCCCTCAGCCCAGCTCCCCTCAGCCCGGCTCCCCTCAGCACCTCAGCTCCCCTCAGCCCAGCTCCCCTCAGCCCGGCTCCCCTCAGCACCTCAGCTCCCCTCAGCCCAGCTCCCCTCAGCCCGGCTCCCCTCAGCACCTCAGCTCCCCTCAGCCCAGCTCCCCTCAGCCCGGCTCCCCTCAGCACCTCAGCTCCCCTCAGCCCAGCTCCCCTCAGCCCGGCTCCCCTCAGCACCTCAGCTCCCCTCAGCCCAGCTCCCCTCAGCCCGGCTCCCCTCAGCACCTCAGCTCCCCTCAGCCCAGCTCCCCTCAGCCCGGCTCCCCTCAGCACCTCAGCTCCCCTCAGCCCAGCTCCCCTCAGCCCGGCTCCCCTCAGCACCTCAGCTCCCCTCAGCCCAGCTCCCCTCAGCCCGGCTCCCCTCAGCACCTCAGCTCCCCTCAGCCCAGCTCCCCTCAGCCCGGCTCCCCTCAGCACCTCAGCTCCCCTCAGCCCAGCTCCCCTCAGCCCGGCTCCCCTCAGCACCTCAGCTCCCCTCAGCCCAGCTCCCCTCAGCCCGGCTCCCCTCAGCACCTCAGCTCCCCTCAGCCCAGCTCCCCTCAGCCCGGCTCCCCTCAGCACCTCAGCTCCCCTCAGCCCAGCTCCCCTCAGCCCGGCTCCCCTCAGCACCTCAGCTCCCCTCAGCCCAGCTCCCCTCAGCCCGGCTCCCCTCAGCACCTCAGCTCCCCTCAGCCCAGCTCCCCTCAGCCCGGCTCCCCTCAGCACCTCAGCTCCCCTCAGCCCAGCTCCCCTCAGCCCGGCTCCCCTCAGCACCTCAGCTCCCCTCAGCCCAGCTCCCCTCAGCCCGGCTCCCCTCAGCACCTCAGCTCCCCTCAGCCCAGCTCCCCTCAGCTCATCTCCCCTCAGCACCTCGGCTCCTCTCAGTGCCCCAGCTCTCCCCTCAGCACCCCGGTTCCCCTCAGCATCCCGCCCTCGGAGCCAACAGGAGCATTGCTGTGCATCTCAAGATGGGGCCATTGTGGGACTCAGCCTGTCTGAAGCTTTCCCCTTCCCTGGGCTTGGTGCTAAGGGTGGGCTGTGAAGGGGCCTGGTGCTCTGCCAGGGGCAGGGCTGTGCCCCCACAGCAGTTGCTTTTGCATAGAATCACAGAATCATTTGGGTTGTTAAAGCCCCTGAAGCTACTGCAGTCCCAGCCCTGCCCTCACCCTGCCCAGCCCAGCACTGACCCACAGCCCTCAGCACCTCAGCCCCACGGCTCTGGGATCCCTCCAAGGCTGGGCACTCCCCAAGCTCCCTGGGCAGCCTGGCACAGGGGCTGACACCCCTCTCAGGGAAACAGTTCTGCCTCAGCTCCAACCTCCACCTCCCCTGGGGCAACTTGAGGCCATTATGACATTTTAATGTGTCTCTAATTGGACAGGGTGGTCTACAACAGCAGAAGACTCTAAATCCATTTATCCCGCTGGGGTATCTCGTCTCTGGCTGTGTGACCCTCCTTTATGATATTTGTGAAGTCATGTGCAGATTTACTCACCCATGAACTCTTCCCTGAGAGCAGGGTTTAGCCTCTTTCATACAGAGGCACTGAAACTACAACCCACATTCTCACTGCAGTCATGCAGAAATGTGAAAGGCTCCATTTCCTTCCAGGGTTCCCCCTTGCCCACAGGGCTCTGCCAACCTTGTCTCCCGTTCAAAGGCAGAGAAGCCAACGGGAAGGACACTGTCTCTTATTATGCAGCAGAGGCGAAGCAGAAAGATCTGCCATGTCTGTGAAGTGCGTGTTAAATTGGCACAGAAGAGGCTGCTTTCCCTGTAGACTGTCAGCTCCTGGCTGGACAGGCTGTAGTTATTCATGTGACAAGTGTGGCTGCATCGCTGTCCTCCAGCTATCGCCATCCCCGAACTCATTTCTCTCAGCAGAGCCTCTGTGCATAGTTATTACCAGGCTCCTTCCTGGCTGCTAAGGGCCCTGTTCAGCGTGTCTGGGATGGAAAACAAGGTTTCAGGAACCAAACTACAGGCTGGTAGTTGAAAGCACCTGGGTTTCAGGGCTCACACTGCCTGGCTTGCTGTAGGCAAACCCCCCCCATGCCTGTACAGCACAGACAATGATGGAACTTGTGTGTTTGATGGACGGGTGAATAAAGGCACAAAGGGAGTAAATCACCTGCACAGAGCACAAAGCTGAAGCTTCCTCCTCTCCTGACACCCTTCAGCTCTCCTGTTACCTTCCCTGTGCTTTTCTTCATTAATTTTGAGCCTGCCCTCTGCTTTCACTTGCTGCTTACCCCAAGATGCCAGCTGCACCAAGCCCTTCCCTACAGCTTCTGCTCCCCAGACATTTATTTGTCAGCTCACCTCTGCTGCCCTCCAGCATTCCTGACACAATACACACAGTTTTGGCCCGGCTGGTTTTGGCCCACACTTAGAACTGGGCTCAGAGTGTTCGATTCCCACCTGGGATCAAGCACCCTGTTATTAGCAGGATCATTTAATGAAGGAACCAGAGTTCTCCTGTGAGAGAGGCAGAGATGCCACCCAGGGGGTCTGTGGAGCCTGAGCAGTGTGAGTTGCTGAGCTCTGGGCCCTGGTTGTGGGCAGACATGAAGATGCTTATCATTCCTCTGACACTTGTGTATGTGGAGCTCCCAGAGTGAAAAGATCCTCTCCTCATCTCACTGTCAGCAAGGGAAGGCCAGAGGAGAGACGTTGCACTGGTGTAAAACAGGGTTCTATTGAAAGTAGCTGCTCCTGTCTGAGGGGAACCAGGTATGAGACGCCTTTAAGTGGCTGTTGCTGCCCATCTGTAGCAGAGTCTGTCTGGGGCTGATGATTTCACTACAGAAAATGACACTCCTGACTGAAATAGAGAAAGCTGAACAGGACTCGTGTGTGGGACGGGTGGCCCAGACAGCGCTCTGACAGCTCAGCCCTACGTCCTCTGCAGCACCAGAGCACAGGCTGCAACTAATTGTGGGAAGGTTTCATCTCAACAGCTAATGTGAGACAGGCCTGAATTACCAGTACTGCAGACACAGAGAGACAGAGAGCAAAACCATCTGGTGTCCCTGGGAAAGGCATCAGCTTGCAAAGTGCTGATAGGGCAGAAATGACTCTTCCGTTGCCTTGTGTGAGGAATCATGACACAGACAGGGCTGGAGGAGGCCAGGGTGAATCCGAGGGGCTCAGAGCCACCTTCCCTGCTCCTGAGCTGTGCACATCTCTTGCCAGTCTGTTTATGTTTGAGGGGATTCATTGCTTTCATGGAGCTCAGAGGTACAGGCTTCAAGCTGTCCTGACTCTTGCTGTGGTCCAGACATACCATCTACTTGACAACAAGTTCTGTGTGGCTGAGGTGTTTCTCTGTGGCAAGTTTCCACAGCCCTTGGCAGGAGCAGAGGCTCCTGCTCGGCGTGTTCCTGACTGGGGGGGAGCAGTTTGAACCCAGCAGTTTGTTTTGATTCAAACTGAAGGGAAAAAAACAAACACACCAGTAAAAAACCGGCTCATTGAGGCCGGGAAGGGCACGGAAAGGGGCTGGAGAGAGGGGAGGGAAGAGGCTGGTTGGAAAGGCACCGCATTGGGCGTGAGATGAGCTCAGCCCCGGGGAAGCTGCCACCAGCCCGACCGTTTATCTGAGGAGTATTTGAAAAGAATAAACAAAAACAATCGAAACAGAAAGGCAGGGGGGAAATTCAAACGCTCCAGTGGAGCTCTGATAGGCAAATTTGCTCTTGCTTACGCTGGCAGAAAGCTGGAAGGCTGCTGAATTCCCACCCAGCTGCTTCACTCAAGGGCAGAATTTGGCACAGGCCACTTTGGAGTGCTGTGTCTCCCAAGAAGGCTCCCAGCAGCAGTGCAGGGCTCTGTCCAGGCACCGGCCAGAGCTGACCCACGCTGCTCTGTACCGTTCCCAGCCGGGACAGAGCAGCCAGGGAAGCCAGGCAGGGCTGAACCTGCTATGGGGAGGCAGAGGGCCACTTTCCAGAGAAATACCTTGTCCACCCACACCCCAAAAAGCCCCATGCAAAGCAGAGTGATGGCTCTGTCGCCGGCTTCAAGGAGGAAGAGCCTCTGGTGATGTCATGAAAACTCCCCCTTGGTAATTCAGAGAGCGAAAGCAGAGGCTGGCTGCCGGGAAGGCATTGTGAAACTCTCAGCCTGGGAGTATTTGCATGGAGGGGTTGGGGTGTGCTGTGGCTGGGAATGTTGCTGTGGTGGGGTGCTGCCAGACAGGCACATCGGCTTGGCTTTGCAGCTGAAGGGGAAACTCTGGCTCCTGCCGTGTCTCCTCTGCCTGCCTCCACTTTCCTGGGTAAGCAGCTCTCCCAGGTGTGGTACACCACTGCCTGCCTGTTGCTCTCGTTCCTGTCACACAGGCTGCAAGGGGGATGTTGAAACAGCTATTTCAGGACACACAAAGATTCAGCCTGCCTGAAACCTCCAGGTTATTCTGGCACAGAGGTGTGAAGCCCTCCCTGGAACAGGCTGTTTTCTCTAGGAGTACAAGGATGTCCTTGGAGTTTCTCCCTCTTTCCCCAGGCAGGGAGGGGAGGTTGGTTGTTGGTCACAGGCTGCATTGCAGAGCAGATGGAGTTCAGAGAAAATCCAGCTCATGTTTGCTGCTTTCTGAAATAGCCCCAGACATGACGAAACAGGGGAAGAAGAGGAACAGCTTTACAGCAAGAACTCTTTCCTCGTGGCTGGACAAAAGCACTGTGGAATGACTCAGCTCTGGTCTCGCTGGGCTGGTTGAGACCTTTGGCCCTGCTCGGGTGGGACTGTTAAAGGGATCCAGATGCACCAAGACTCCCCAGTGCCAAGACAGAGGTGGCAGTTGAAGGGTCTGTTTCCTGAGGCCCCACCACAGGACACAGCCAGGTACATGCTGTGACACCTCACAAACAAACCCAAGAGGTTACTGGAGTCACAGCATTTAGACAAAGATGAGAAGGAAGAGACAGACCCAAATAGCACAAGGGGGTTTTAAACCTCTCCAAAGTGCAATGGGAGGTCTCATCCCAGCTCCCTGCCCTGAAGAGTGCCAGGAACATGTGAACCTCCATTAATTCCTCCTCTTGGGCTCCAGCTGCCCCACGTGCAGAGCAGGGATGGTGGTCTGTCTGGGAGCTCTGAGGTCTGTGGTGAGGGATGCTTTGCATTCACAGAGCAGCAGCTGCCTGCTCAAGAACTGAAGCTCACTGGGGTCATTTTCTGGCAGGGCCCCAGGGAGATGCTGGTTTGTAATGACATGCACTCTGCTCCTTTCTCAGATGCAGATGTCATTAAGGGCCGTTGATGTCTCTCATGGGGAGACACCAGTGCCTGGGGAGGTCTCTCCCCATTGTGCAGATCTGCACTCACTCACTCACTCACTCTCTGGGTTGATCTGGTTAGTCCATTGTCTGTTTGCCTCTTGTGGCCTCCTGGGATATGTTCAGGGGAGGAAGGGATGATTGTGCTTGACTCCCTTTTTCTTTGCTGGACTTAACAAGGGTTGACATTCTTTTAAACGAAGAGCAAAAGGCAGGAGATGGGCGCCCTGGGATCAGAAATTCAATGCTCTTCCAAGAGGGTTGTTCTGGTTTACTCCACAGTTACACCTCCTCTCCCCCCACCATCTCCCCACCCCGCTCTGCTCCCTCCTAACACCCACATGCACAGCACAGTGATCTTCCCCTCCCTGCCGTGGCTTTCTGGGCAGGATGCTGTCATGTGAAATCCTGGGAGAGGGTTGCCACACGAACCTCTGGCAGGATTGCACATCCTTTCCCTTGCAGGAGGCCTGCAGACAGGGGAACGCTGCGCTCCCCCTCCCCAAATCCCTCAGCACGCTCACGGGTGGGGGTGAGGGAAGCAGGGAATCATCTTGTAAGCTTGGGAGCCACCTACACACATGGCGAGTCTTGTCAGCAGCTGATAGAAGAGGTGGGAGGTGGGGAGATTTTGAAAGGGAAGAGCTTGGGGGCTGGTGTGCCCACGTAGCTCACCACTCTGTCTCCTGCAGGGCTCAGCCAGGCAGGAGGGCCATGGCCTTGGCCCCCACACACCCCACCATTGAGAGGAGACCCTGAGCAAGGAGCAGAGATATCTACTGTAGAGGTAAGGAGTGCTAAGCAATTGACTGTAACAGTAACCTGACATGCTTTCCCCCTCTGCAAAAGCATTTCCTTTTGTGATGAAAGCACTGACTGTTCAGGTTTCTTTATCCACCTGCTGTCCTGCACACTCCCTGTACAGCTTTGGAGACAGAGGTAACAATGATCACCTCTCTCCATTCACTCTTACCGGTGCCCTGCTATCCTTAATTCTAGGGGATTTGTAAGTGGGAAGGTTTAGCACAGGAGGGTGCTGCCATCAGGAAAGTGCTGGTCTGATCCCTGCCTGCAGTACGAGGAAGCAGCCAGGCTCCTCCTCACCCGAGCTGTTAAACAGACAATTATGTGTTTGGTGTTGGCATAAACATAGGCAAATTAGTCACTGGAGAAACCCCCCGGTGCTGGTGACAGCTGGTTGTGGCTGGAAGAAGGTGGGGGGCTGACAAACCGTGGCTGTGTGGGGCACGCTGCTGGGGTGGCAGTGGCCAGGCACTGCCTGGGGAGAGCCAGATGCCACCAGCAAGAGACACGGGGATGGTGTGATAGGGCAGGAGCCTGGCACTGTCTCTGAGGGCTCAGCACCTCCCAGGATGTGAGCAAAGCTGGCAGCAGCAGATGTAGCAAGGATGGAGATGAAATCTTCAGGAGGACCATTTGCAGGGGACAGTTCTGCCCTCAAGAGAGCAGCTGCAGAGAAGCGAAAGCACTGGCATGGGACTTGATTTCTGCAAGGAGAACAGAGTGAGGCACTGGCCTGATTTCCAGGAAAGGAGAACAGTGTGTCACAGAGAAGGCATTGGAAAGACCTAAGGCTTCTGCCTCATCTTTCTGTCTCACTCCTACAGACAACAAGGGTGCCTGGGAGTTCAAAAGGCTCAACTGGAGGCTGTCCTGCAGCTGGGGCAGGACAGGAAGCTGTGGGCTTCTCCTGCAGAGCTGTTACTGGCACACAGACCACAACCAGTGTCCCTGGCTCTGCTGAGGATCCCTGCATGGCTCCACATCTTTCTCCCTACAGTGCTGACCTTTGCAGAGGGAGTGTGGGAACTGGAGCTGGATGGGAAGGATTTGTACAAGGCACTGGCTCTAGTGCCCAGGCCCCCAGAGAGATACTGGCAGCCCTTCAGCAGCATCTCAAAACCTCACCAGCATCTCTGACATCCTTCCCAACTGATGCATCCTACAAACACAGGTAGGGCTGGGTACACCACACGTTTCCTCCACCCGACCCACCCATTTCCTATTTTCTGCAGACATGACAACCAGTGAGTTAATCCTGCAGGCCATGAACTAAGCTGTATTAGCAGACACCATCTGTCCTTTTTCATTTGCTGATGCACGACCTATTTTGTTGTGTAGTGGAGCAGGAGCTGCAGTTTCAGGGCCTGCATGTGGCAGTGTCCTTGTTGCCAAGGCATAATCTGCTGCTTGCAGTGACCTGCTAAGAGGAGGCGGCTCCAGTGAACTGAGCACCAGAGGGACCTGCTGTCAGGGACAGGTGGTGGCTGAAGCCTGTCCCTGTGGCTACTTGGCCTCAAAGGAGTTCTTGAGCTACAGTCCCACAAAGGACCAGTTGACACCTGGGAAGAGAAAGGTCTCAGCAGAGCTTCCAAGAGGAAGAGCAAGCCTGCTCTCAGCTGGGCCTCTGCTTACCTGGAGCCCCTTCAGCAACAGCCATGGGAAGGGCACTGTGAAATATCACCCTCCTAGGGCCACCACCCAGCCTTCACAGCCCTGCACTGGGGGCTAGGGGCAGTAAACCAGAAAGAAGTGGAAGGAACTGTTTTCATCTTGGCAGGAGGAGAGACACATCCACACTCCATCAGGTGCCCAGAGGTCACTGCTGTTGTGAGGAGAGACTTGAACCTCTCAGGTCTCTTTGGGACCATCTGGGAGTACGTTAGCCTGGGGCTTAAAGCCTGCATCTGCTCTGGAAGACACAGATGTGGTACTCCTTTCCCCTGAGTAACACTCTGTATTGGAGGCAGTCTCCAAAGCACTACTTTGGCAGTTCCAGAAGTGCCATAACACAGAGATCATTCTCATACCAAATTGGGGTTCACGGGAACAGGCCATGTGCTGTGCTCAGAACTCTGGCCAAGCTCTTCTGGCCTAATTCCTGTGCTTCACATAAGTTGCACGATGGCAATCACAACAGGATGGGGAAAGACAGGGAGAGGAATCTTTCCTGAGCACTCTAAGGGAATCTGGTCATGTCTTGGGGCAGGCTGGTGACCCTTGCCTGGGTACAGAAGTACAGACATTATTAAAAGTCATAAAACCATGAGGATATTTCCAAGCCAGTTATCATATTTGACTTAAGTAACTATCAAAGCAATTCCAAAGGTTGGTGTGAAGCTTCATTTCCTCCTGAATTCACCATCCTTTGAGTGAACTCAGTGCTGATGGCAGATGTTTTCCCTGAGCTCAGAAAGAAAGAAAGCAATTCTGTCCTTGTGTGGGGATCCATGCTAGCACTCCTTTGCTGCTCACAATCAGAGTGGTCACTGACCTCTGCCTGGGATCCCCAAGTCAGCCTGGGATCTCAAAATCAGCTTCCTGCCTCACCACACAACAACAGCGGAGAAGAGAGTGGAAGGAGTTACTCAGACTGACCTTGCCAGACAACTTCTTTCTGAATTAGCTCAGTTGCACCATTTGGGTTTTCTGAGGAACTCTCAACTGCTGGGTAAGATGTGGCCTCAATCCACCCACTTGTGTGGGTGTCCTCTGAGTAGCCACTGCTGGCTGCTGCAAGGACAGTGCAAGTAAGCTGGCACAGAGTCATTTCCCTTTCCTGCTAGTTCTGCTCTTTTCTCTTACAAAGTGGCTTCAGCTCTGGCTTCCTACCCTGCTGCAACTGTAATCAGTGGTAACTTCTGCCTGCAGAGATGCTTGGCCCCTCCGTCAATCTTGTTGAGTGTTGGACACTCACAGCTTCCAGCAGCAATAAGCCCTGCTGTCTCCTCCCTGTGTTTGCTAAGCTTTGCCCAGTGTTCCCTTGTCAGTGCTGTGGACGCTCATTTGGCCTCTGCATCAGATGTGATAAGAAATAACGACTTTCCTGCAAGATGCTGTGATGTCCCTGCTGCTCTCCTGTCCCTGCTGCAAGGTGTGATCCCTGTCCTGCATTATGAGGAGAGGGGGCAGGAGCTGGTGTCAGGATCTCCTGTTAGGAACAAGGTTCACTTGCAGACTGACAGCTTGGGATGTAAATCCCCACAGCAGGACTGGACCCAGGGTTTCTTATTTCCTTCTTTGTGCTCTGTGAAAAGAATTGCCTCAAGAATTGTCTTGATCTGAGGCCAAGGAATAAACATCTCCCTCCTCACAGGCCACAGCCATGGGCCTCTTCTGCGTGCCATGTGAGGAAGAGGAGGGAAGGACAGTGCGTTGCCAAGAATAGAACATACCCAGATCTGTGAATGCTGTCAGGAGGTGGGAAGAGGAAGAAACAGCCCATGTGGTCATCCTGGAAAGGGCAGTTCCTGCCCAGAACTGGCTGGGGAACATTCCCATTTTCATAACCATCAACAGCTGTCAAAAGGGGAAAGCAGAGTGGTTCTGGCCCCTGCCAGCAGCACCTCCTGCCTGCAGCTGGGCTGAGAGAGCAGCAGAGTGTTCCCAGCACAGCCCTCTGGCCCAGCAGCAAGGAAAACCTGGGTCATTTTCCAGAGGGCTGAGCCAGCACTAACCAGGTGGGAAATATGAGTGACACACTTTGCAAATCAGCTTGATCAGGGTTCCCTTGTCTCAGAGGAGATCTTTGCCCAGCCTAAGCCTTGGTTGCCAAGCCCCTGCCCTCAGCCCAGTTCAGCCCAGGGCTGCTTCCCCAGTGCCCTGTTCTCTCTGCAGCAGAACAAGTTGGGCATGGGGAGTTTGGTGCTTCCCTCATTCCTGGGTCAGCATGTTAAGGTAAATGGGGTTTGTTCTGCCTGGGTTTGCTGCTGACCCACCCCTTTCTTCCCCTGGCCTGATGCCACGACCACAAGCCCATTCTCTCTAACTTCTCTTCAAGCAGAGCCCACCTTTACCACAGCTAGGAAATTCTTCTTCTCCCTCACCCTTTCACCACCATGAGAAACCCTCTTTCCTCTCTGGGGCTGATGTCATACCTGTGGGTTGCTTTAGCCAGTGTTTAAGCAAACTCCCTGTGCTGTCTGAGAAAACTGGACTGTGCACAGCAGAAAAATGAGTAGGAGGTTTCTGGGACGACCAGTGTGCACTGAGACCTCAAACACTTCTCTGAAATCAAGCCCTGCTGTTGCTCCACAGCATCCTGCTGACAGGGAGGCAACAGCACTGACTGTCTGTCATCTGCCCAGACCTGCCCTCTCTGATCCAGGCTGCCATCCCAGTTCCCCTAAGCACCAGAAAAACCCCAGTGCCTGCCACAGCAGTAGCTGCCAAGTGCCTGCCAGTTGTCTCTGAGTTACAGGATCCCCATCCAGCATAAGCCTTGCAGTCTCTCAGGGGTCAGCTGTTGGCAGTAACAGGCCTATTTGAACAAAGCAGAGTCAGCCTGACTTTACACGGCCTCCCTCTGCTTTTCCCTGCCCTTCTGCTCTGATGCACGTTGAGGGAAATGCCTCACAAGCTTCCCAAGGTACGTGCAGCTCAGCAGCAGCAACATGCTGGGGTTCACGTAGCCCTGGGTCCTGCTCCAGCTGTTCCCTCCCACTTGCTGTGGCTCTCCTGCAGAATCCAGAGCCCAGAGGTGCTCCCATCCACAGACACATAAGAGCAGTTCTCTCAGCGTGGGATGAGCACCAAAATTGCAGCTGGAGGAGCTGGCAGTGGCCGTGGAGCAGAGCCCTGTCCCCAGGCAGAGGATCAAGAATGCCTCTTTCCCATCTGACAAGCCAAGGCTTTGAGTCCTGCCAAGCCCCAGTGTTTGTTCCTGCATTTGGCAAGTGAGAGGTGGCAACAGAAGCATGTGTGAGGCAGAAAGAGGAGTTCCAGTGAAGGAGGGAAGTGGGTTTCTCTTGGGTCTCTGTGACCTTTTCTGGTTTGGAAATAAAAGCGATATGCAAAGATGCCAACAATGCACAGGGAGGGTGTTTCAGCTGCCCCTCTGGCCTCTTTCAGTCAGAGGAAACTGGAGCCCAGAGCCACAGCCCAGCCTTTGGCTGCTGGGATGGAACTAGTGGAAATCCAGCTCCAGGGAGTCAGTGCCTTTGCCTGTTTGCAAGGAAAGTTTCTTTGCAGCCTTGGATCTGCACTGTGGACACCTTGTCCTCCAGCCCTGGCTCTCTGGGATACAAGCCCTGCTGTGAGATGGGAACAGTTTTTCTTCTGCTGACAGCGGCTGAGCCAAGTTCTCTGGGAGCCCCTGGACTGGGAGTTACATCAGCAATGCCCTTGGCCAGGAGGGTCCCATTGACTCTGTCCTCACAGCCCTCCTTAGAGAAGTGAGCACAGAGAAAGAGCTGTTGGGGCAGAGCCAGGAAAGAGGCTGAGACTGAAGAGACTCCAATGGCTCCAGCAGTTTCTCTGTGTGCTTCCAGACCTTGCCTAACCTCAGAGAAAAAAAGTGACACTGGCAGGAGGAAAGAAAAGGAGCAGAGAGCTGTGCAGGTAGGTTGGGAATGCACCTGGATCCCCCCAGAGCTGAGAGTTCAGACCAGGTTTACAGCAAGGATGGAAATGCTGATTTGGCCAGAGGGATAATATTTCTGTTGAGAACCAGAGAACTATTGATCACTCAAGTAACCTCAGCTATTAAACAAATGGCTACCTCAGCAGAAGGAAATTTCAGGCTGGATTTAGGGAGAGGATAGAGGAGACTCCAGGGTGGCCCAGGCATGAGTGGGAACACACCAACCCCCTCTCTTTGCCTGAGCTGCTGTGCTGCCTGATCTTAATGGTACCAGATAAGGAGTGAAAACAAACACAAGGTGAGTGCTGCTGCCAAAGGAGTAGGAAAACATTCACTGCAGTGGAGTCATGGCCAAGATAGACTGGAATAGGAAGGATTGTCTTACAGGACCTGGAACAGCTTGCAGGGCTCTCTCTGGACACTGGCACAAGGGCAGCTCCTCCCCATGCCCACGGGCCTCTGTTCCCAGGCAGATGTGTGTTGCAGGCTGGGTACCAACACCCAGCACAGCACAACTGCCCCTTCACTTGTTTCTGCGTTGTCTGTGTGGTAGTGCTTGCCCATGGTAGGGACCCAACACACAGGCAATAGAGTGTGGCTGTGGAACAGCATCACATGGAGGCACTAGGAGCGTGTCAGAGCCTCAGCTGCTTCAGCTGATGTGCAGATGCCAGGCTGTGTAATATTCACATGATCATCCCTTTTGCAGTGTAGGCAAGTATAGGGGGAACAGCAAGGAGAGCCAGCTGAGCAGTGGAAAAGGTCAAAGACTCAGAGGCTTGGCTTGGCCTTTCTGCCTGTGAGAGGTCCTGGTGCTATTCCCCCATTAAATTTTGAATAACCTTGAAAAAAAAATCAAGTTGAGACATGACTTAGAAGCAGTCCTGGCTGCATTAACTGCTGCCCATGCAGAACTGCAACCTCAGGGCCTGAAACTGCAGAAAAGCAGCATAAACTCCTCCCTGCACCCTTCCCACTCAGCCCCCAGGACCCTGCTTCAGAAGCAAGGTCTCAACTGGGAGCATGCAGAGCTGGCTCCTCCTGATCACAGCAGCCCTGTGCCCTGAGAGAGCTGCTGGCAGCTCCTGGCCTCTCCTCTCCTGCCCACCCACCACAGAGGCCCTGGCCACACAGGCCCCTGGGTGACATCACCACTGCCTGTTTCTAAGAGCCTCCAGCCCACTGCTGCCACAGCAGCCCCCACAGCAGCAGGAGCTATTGCTGGTTGCTGGTTGCAGTTACCTTAAAAGCAGCAGCAGTGAGGCCACCCTGGACAATTCTCAAGCGCTCCCCATAGACCCAGCAGCTGTGCCTGTGTGGGGAGCATCATGCATCTCACAGCAATAGCCTTCCCCAGTTACAGCATTATGCTCCCGATTGCAGTTCTGCTCTCTCATGTCCTCTCTGCACTTCTCTGTGGCCCCACTGCTGCCCCCAGCCCTTTAAATGACACGTGAAAGATGGGACTGTTGTTTCACCAACATGGTTGTGACAGGAGCATCACCTCCCCCCTGTTCTTGGATTTCACACAAGGTTTCTTGAGCCCTACTGAGTTTTTACTATGTGCCTGGTCCATATCCAGCCCAGCACTGGTTTCTGACACCCCCAGGGGTTACCAAGCAATGGGCTTTTGCTCCTAGATGTACTTTCCTCAGTCAGATACACACTGAGAATCCAGATGGGCCACAGTCAGGTCAGCACAGACTGGGTGCAGAGTCCATCCAGCCCCCTGCTGTGGGTCAGAGCTGGAAGCCCATCAGCTTTTCCAAGTGTTAAAGAACAACGCCAGCTTTTGGATTAGGCAGGGGGATGAAACTGAGCCCTGTTCTGTGGGCAGCACAGCTCAGGGGATGCTGCAGGGCACAGAGGTGACCCTCACCCCTCGCTCTGCCCGCTAGAGCCCATCCCGTTACGCAACCCTTCTGCTAAAGGGCAACACGGCATCCAGAGCACTGCAAGGACTTTGTTATTCTGCCTTTCAGCTCTGCAGATCCTCAGCATCCACAGAGAGCTCCTGGCAATAATTGTGCACCTGGCTGCCTTCCCCAGAACGTGCTTCCTGCACAGGCAGGGTAAGTGTGGAGGCTGCTGGAGGGCTGCAGTTTAGGATTCCCACCCCAAACACGCTGCTGGGCTCGGTCCCTGTGCCCCAGCTCTGTTCACAGCCTCCTGTTATGCTGCTCATGGAGACAGAGGCTCCAAACTTCTGATTCATTTCATCTACAGTTTGTGTTCTCATCCCAAGAGAGAACTCTGTCCCCCTTCTCCAGAGGAACCAGAGCTGCTCCCCAGTCCTTTCAGCCCATCCAGGAGGTGCAGAGGCTCCTGGCACTTCCCAGCACGGTGTCAGTGACACACACTGCTATCCTGGGGGGACACATTTGCAGTTTCTGCACCAGCCAGCCCAGTCTCACTATCCAAGAGCCAAGCCCTGCTGTACCAGGCTGTTAGGGCAGTGTATAACCCTGCAGCTGCCCGAGAGCCACCCCCCAGCAGCCTGTCAGCCAGCAGGATGCACAGGCAGCTCTGATCCCACACGCCCACCCTGGCCCCACAGCCCCCGCAACAGCTCTTACCTCTCCTGCTGCAGCTCTCTCCCCTCTGCAGTCTCCCTGGCGCTCCCTTTCCCACTCCCCTTCCCTCCCAGCCACCTCCCCAGTGTGATGTCAGCTCAGCCCTGCCTCCACAGCCTCCCCATCACACCCCTCCACTGCCAGCAGCCGCCCATCACACCCCACACTCCTGCTTCCCTTCCCAACGGTTGCCACAGTGACAGGAGGGGGAATCCCATCCTCTGGTCCTTCAGCTCCCATGGCCTCACTTGGTATCATCCACTGCAGCTCTTCCTGAAGAGCCTGGGAATGGTGGGAAGGACAAGGTGACAATGAGAACAGTGACAGGCAAAGGTCAGGGATACCAGCATGGCCTTGGGGGAATCTGTGGCTCAATGGACCTGGAAGGGAGAGCAGCAGCAGTCACGACAAGCAGGTTCAGACCAAAAGCACTTGCCTTCTCCACAGCAGTTACCCCCCTACTCCTCAGACTCTTCCCACCTTCCTTCACTGCTCTCAGCCAGTCCTTTGTTCCTCAGCCCCCCCCACGCTCTTTGTTTCGGGGCTGTGCACACGTGTACAGTCATTGTACAAACTACAGAAGAGGGATTGGTGCTGCTTGCCCACAGCAGGCAAATCTTTGCAGTGACTTCTCCCAGCAGGTCAAGGTCAGAGATCAGGTATCGATCAGAAGCTGAAGCCCAGCTGCAGAGAGACCACGAGGAGTCAGTGGGCTCATCAGCACTAACCACAAATCCACAGTGAAAGGCTTTTCTGCAATCTCTCTTTTGCAGATGGCTTCATCAGGAAGGGAGAAGGGCAGATACTGTATTTTTAGGACTGCAGCACATTTTTAATGGAAAGAGATGGCCCAGGGCTTTTCATCCCTCCTCCCTCCCCTCCCCTCCAAGATGCTGTTTCTTTTCAGCAGAAATACTGCTGCATTAGAGATCAGGTCACTTCCTCTATCAGTGAGAATTCAATGTCCTATTTGATGCTGGTCCTTGTGCTATAAATAGGAATTTTTTTCCCCCTTTTATAGTTGCTGGATAATTGTGTGTATGAAATATGAACAGTTTTCAAAGGAGTGCCTGATAAGCAGCTTGCTGAAGTGAAATCATCCAACAGAAGGAATTTCAGCACCTGCAGAGCATCACATGCTGTGGCAAACATTCAAGGTCAACGTGACAGAGACAGGTCACAGAACAGATCCAACTACAGAGGATGCAGACTTGAGCTAAACAGCCTCCCCACAGCAGCCTTTCCCACAAGCACCCCAACAGTTCATTTCACCCTCCACACTTAGGGGAGGATCAAACGGAAGCAGCCCAGCTCAGAGCCAAGGCCTCTCCATCCCATGGACTGGAAAGCCAGGAGGAGCAAGCAGAACAGGTTTTAAAACAACAGCAGGCAAATAGGATACAATCCCAAACAACAAGGAAGGGCACAGTTTAGCATCCATCATCAAAGGAAATGAGGGAAGAACCCCACAGATGCCAGAGAGGCAGAAGCTTTCCTTCAAAAGAGAGAGAGGGGTAATTGGAGGCACAGAGGGGTAATGAAAACACCTGAGCACAGACTGAATGGTGGAGGAGTGAGGAGCCCAATTCCACTGAAGAAACGAGTCATTTCTGGAGGAAATGGGTGTGGATGCAGCCTGAGCCTTTCTGGTGCCAGCTCACAGTGGCCAAACCAAATCCCCAGACACCAGCAGGGCTGCAAGGGTGGGAACAAGGGCACTGGGAAAAACAACCACCCTCCCTCAGCACATCAGGAACTGGCTCAGAGCACCAGGGCCAGGGTGCTGTGGAGGCACGAGGAAGGGAGGCCAAGAAACAGTCTCCTTCCATTAGAGCAGATTTTGCCCCACGTATTTAGAGAAGGATGCAACAAGGCATGAAAGGCAGAAATGAGCAGGAACAGAAGACAATGTGTCTTCAGTTGCTGCAGGAGGAAAGAAGGAAATTGCACTGCCAGAGTGTGGAGGAGCTGATGTTAAAGGAGGAAGAAAAGTGCTAAGAATTACATCAGTTAAAAACACCTGCAAGGAGCTGTGGGCAGAAAGGGTCAGGACACAATGGGGCTCCCATGAGAAGAAACAGGACAGTAAACCAGCAAAAGCCACCATTGCTGTGGTGATTTAAAGCACTGGGACACGCTCACCAAGCAAAGAGAAAGAATTACAAGCCACATTTTCAACTGCACAGAACATCCTTGAGATAGGATCGGGCCCAAGGATCCACCCAGCTCAATTGTTAGTTGGTGATGCTGTCATCTGCCTCCTCTCATCTGCCACAGTCTGAGGTCAAACAGGACACAGCAACAGATACAAAATACAAAGGGGTTATTTTATTGTTGATTCAGAGGTTAGACAAGGCACCATTTGATCAAAACAAAGAAATGCAAAAAAACTCCCCTCCCAGGTGAGTGTTACTTTTGCAGCCCATTAAGAGTCTCCTTTGCATTTCTTGAGCACTGTGTGAATTCCAGCTTGGTCAGGATCACAGCAAAGCCACCCCATTGCCAAGTAAGGCAGGCTACAGCCCCAGCCCCTCTGCTCAGCAACACAGAAGCATTAAGAAGCCTCATGCTGGACTTCAGGAATGCAGCAGAGCAAGAAAAACAAAACTTCAAGGAAAGACCATGGCATTTTTTCCTCCTTTCCATGTCAGGAATGATGAGTCATTTGTTCAGTTTGGTCCTCGCTGACAAGAAGCAGCTTTAGAAAAATCACAGCAAACCTTGCAGTGGCCTCAGAGTTTGTACCAAGAGCCCACGAGACAAGCCCTGAAAGTCCTGGAGGAGCCTGGAGTGGCATTGAGCCCTACCCAACTAACAGGCCAAGGACCTGCATCTGATCACTGCCAGAGATGTTTCACAGTGCACTTGTTTTGCCTCCCCAGATAGTGATTTCTAAGGAGACGGCCAACTCCTCTCCACAATGATTCTGCTAAACAAGAAATCCAAACAACCCCCCTCCCAAATCAGCCCCCAAGCTCCTTGTCCTACCACCTCCTTTTTCCCCTCCCATCAATCGTAACCCCCTCCCTGCTCCCCTGCCCCCAGGGAGGGCTGCAATGGGTGATGAGCAGTGTGCAGCCTTTGGTGGTGTCTCATCTGCTTCACGGAGTCACTCAGCTGGAATAAATGGGAACAAAGAAAAAAAAAATAGATTTAGGGGGAAAAAAAAAAGGCCCAAATTACTGATGGTTTCTGGCAGAAAAGGCTGGTGAGCTGGATGCACAGTGAGCACAGGGGGAAAGGAACGGAGAGGGGAAAAACACATTGTTCTTGCTGTGGAGCAAGAATCCAGGAGCAAAGAATCCTTGACCAATTTCCAGAGCAGGGACCCCTCCTGCCATCATGGCAGTGCAGGGGGGCTGCAGCTCTCTTTGACTCTTTCAAGAAGCCAAGATAAAAAGCAGCTTTCACTCAGTGTCTCTACTGTCACCAAGACACACTCACAGACAGACACACACACACACACACACTCACTCACAGACTTTCCTCTCTGCAGAGAAACCAGAGAGGATGGACAAAGGAACAGCCATCGAGGGGATCCCAGGGGACTGCAGGCTGATGCTGACACCAGCACCCTTTACCTTCAGACCCTCTCTCCCTGCAGCCACGTGCTTTCAAGAGCAACAACTGAACTGGCTCTCAGTTCCTGGTGTTATTCCCAGTTTGCTGGAAAGGAAGAGGTGGTTTCCCTGGAAAGTATGTACAAGGACAGAGAGAGATTTTCAGACAAAAGAGAAATTGCCAAGGAAAAGAGCAAGGGATTCCTGAGGATTAGGCATCTGCTGCAGACACACAGCCCACAGCAGCTCAGTGCACAGGAAGGAGACAGGCCATCTCCTCCAAAGAGGGCACCCAAGAACACTAAACCAGTAAACAGAGAGGGAAGGGCAAAGGACAGTTTCATCTGGGCCAACAACAGTTTCATCTGGGCCAGTCTGTATTTAGAGCAGGGCCGGAATCCTGCAAGGGCAAAAGTCATCACCAGCCTTGCAGGGTCACCAGAGCAGCACAATGGCAACTCAGGGTCACCAGAGCAGCACAATAGCAGCAGGCACAGCACTCAGGGTGCCCTCTGACAGCCTGGCAGAGCTCCTCAGTTTGCTCAAGAAACAAGTAGATTTCCATGATGTCATAATGAAGGTCATTGGCTCAAGGGCACATGAAGCCAGTGGTTAATAATGATGTGTCCCAGGCCTTGAAAAAGCATTTGTTTGGGATCAGGAGAAGCTCAATATGTCTCCATCTCCTTGGCCAAAGCCAAGGTAAAAGCGAAGAGATAAAACTCAAGTCCTTTTACCCTCAGGAGATCCCAACTTGCCACACACAGGCTGTCACAGACTGACCACAGGCTTCATGTTGTTAACAAATAAAAAGCAAAAAACCCCTCCATCTCACTAACATTTGCCATATTGGGGCCCATAAAAGAGTAAAGGCTGAAAACACCCACCCTTTCTGCCCCACAAACCCCATCAGGATGGAAGACAGGCTGTGCTTTCAGGTAACCTGCCATCCCAGAGAGGAAAACACACCATGAGAAGCTGAGCCAGCCCTGAGGAGCAGGAGGCTGCATTCACACAGACAGCTACGCTGTCCTTCCCACAGCCCCCACACACACACACACACACACACAGCCCTTCACGTGCTTCCAACATGCAACCTCGCACTTCATCTCCTGCAAGCCAGCACAGCAGCACCTATCCAGCACCCTATGAAGAGCCTTTCCCCGACTTGCTCAGCCCTGATCTCCATCCAGCCTTCTGCTCGTCCCCTGTGAAGCAGCCAGGAGGAGCTGAGAGCCCAGCTCCTTCCAAAGAGCCACAGCTCTGGAATGAAAAAGCCTCTTGGCCCAAAGCAGGAGGGGAAAAAAAAAAAAACCACCCCTGTCTGTAGTTTGTGGTGCTCGGGCTCGCTGCGACCTCTAGGGACAAACCTCCCCAGCAGTGCACACAGACGGACATTCACAGGTACCGACACCGTTAACAGCTCCTTTAATAGAGATTTAGCACAGCCCTGCCTTGCCCTGCTTCTCCTACTCTTGCTTAGCTCTTCACCTTCCCTGGCCCCAGAGAGACAGAAGTGGAGAGACAGAGAGAAGGGGGGAAAAAAAAAGGGAAGAGCTCCATCCTGAGACAGAGCTTTAAATGAACATAACCAGGTCTTTACATGTTGCTCTGGAGAAGGCTGCCAGGATGCTGGCAAACACCACGTCGGGAGTCTGGGAGGCATCCACGGCCGCGTGGATCCCTCTCTGGCTGTAGTAGGAGACCAGGGGTGAGGTCTGGCTGTGATAGGCCTTCAGGCGCGTCCTCAGCGCCGCCTCGTTATCGTCGGAGCGGCGGATCAAGGGCTCCCCAGTGACCTGGCAGAAGCAAGGGGACAGTGTCCAGCCCGCTGCAGCCTGGCACGCTCCCCCCTGCGCTCCACAGCCACGCCAACCCCTGCTCCCCTCTGCTCCCACACAGGCTGCAGGGCAGAGCTGCAGAGGTGACCCCCAGGTCCGCAGGAGAGAGCAGGACAGACCCGGGGCAGCCGAAACGAGTCCCAGAGTGCTGACTGAAGAGAGGAGGATTCGGCATGGTGGTCTTTCCCCTACACACCACTCTGCTGGCTAAAAGGAGCCCAAGGAACCTTGAGAGCAGACATCTGCTAACGGTTGTTCCCCAGGAAGGAAACCAGTCACAACCCACTGCCAAGTCCAGCAAGTTCCGAGGCTGGCAGAGCCTGGGCCAGCTCTGCAGAGGGGCCAAAGCCCTTCACTCATCCCTCCAGGCCTCGCTCCCCACAGCGCCGCCGGCTCAGGCTGCCCAGGCAGTTCCCCACGCTCCCCAGACAGCCAGGATAGAAAGTACAAGAGGAGGAAAGAAATGAAGGGTTTTTTTTTTTTTTCCAAGGATGCAGCAAAGCATCAGCTAAAGCCAAAGCAAGGCAAGCTGCTGCCTTGGGAGCTCACATACATCATCCTTCATGGGCTCTTTCGGGGGTCTGAACTCCTCGTGATAAGAGCGGCCACTCGCTGGGTGAATCAGCCTAAGACAGAAAGCAATGTCAGCAAAGAAGCCCTGTGCCAGGAGAAGGTGTCCTGAACCTGCCACTCACCAGCACACAACCACCTGCCAGAGCAACCCCATTAGCCTTGCAATTCAGAAACATCTCCTCTAGCTATTTCTGTGCCAAAGGCCTCTTTCAGGCGCTTGGGAAAAGCAGCTGTGCTGGGAGATGGAGAAAGGATTGTCACTTCATGCTTTACTGGGGAGGGAGGCCTGGCTCCTGGAGGTGAGGGTGACACAGGACACCAGGAATCAGCAGGAGATGTCTGTGTGCCTGCACAGCCATAGCTGAGCCTTGCTGGGGCCTCCAGCAGTGCCCTGACACACGATGTCCCATGTAACAGAGCAGGAGCAGCAGCTCCAGAGACGGGGAGGATGGAGACAGGAGCTGTCACACGCTGGGCTGAAAGGCTGAGCTGGCTCACCAGGGACACTGCTTCAGATCTGCAGCCCCTATTCAGCCAGTGAGGAGGCTCTGCTCAAGGCTGCAGATCAGGGATCAGGGTGAGCAGGTTCAAACAGAGCAGACACCTCAGAGAGACAGCAGTACCACAGCTAACCCTCAACACTGCAAATGACACAGGGATACAAAATGAAGGTGGTGTCTCCTGAACCAGGAACCCCCCCACCGGGCTCTGAGTGTCCGGGAGAGAGGAATTACCTTCCAGTGATCCTCCGGATGAGCAGCGAGTCGGGGATGCTGAACTCAATGACAGAGTCCAGCTTCTCTTTCCTCTTCTCCAGGAGCTCATCCAGCTGCAAGAGAAAACTCCCAGCTTAGAGGGGCAGAGGCACAGCCAAGGGAAGGAGATGCCAGAGCAGCCCAGAGCAGGAGCTCACGTACCATTTCAGCCTGCTTCACCGTGCGTGGGAAGCCGTCCAGCAGGAAGCCGTTCTTGCAGGGAGGGGTGTCGAGGTTCTTCTCAATCAGCTCCACCACCATCTCATCGCTCACCTGTGGAGAGGAGAGATGGCTGCAGTCAGGAGGGACACCCCAGGTTTACAGGTAGCTGCTGTACCCACCCCCCTGCTCCTTCAGAGCCCTTTTACAGCTGTTCTGGTGCCAGAGGCAGCAGCCACAAGGCAGGACGCTGCTGTCAACGGGGTGAAAGCTGCATGCTCAGACCTGCCTGTGTCAGGGGAAGCACTCCCTGCCATGGCTGCCAGTGCCAGGACGTGGCTGCTGAGACATTGCACACCAGGGACACTCCAGCCTTGTGCAGGGCCTTGGGCCAGCACTGTAACCTCACTGTTACAAAGGTTGTTGTATTTCAAGAGAGACCATGGGCTTGAAGACAAACTCCCTAGATATATTTATTTCCTTTTAAACCCATTCACAATACAATACTATCCACAGAGCTTTTATTTCCTATTACTTTGTACCTTCACCCACACATTCCCCTCAGCAGCCAGGCCTGGCCAGGACGGGCACTGCAGGGGAGTTGCTCATTGCTTCTCATAAACCTCACGTGAAGGTAAATGCCCAACAGCTACTGACAAGCTCTGGCCCTGCCGGATTCTTTTTGCCCATTTCCGAGTCTCAGCACACTGCTTAGTGCCTTTTCTACACTGCAGTGTTTGGAAAGCACCAACAGATGCTGCAGCCCCAGCAGTAGCTGTTTATCTGACAGCAGCTCTCAGCGGTGCTGTTTTCTCCAGCACACGCAGCTGGGTCCCAGCAGGTTTGGGGACTGGACTGTGACAGCACACAAACAAGAACCCTGGAGCAGAAAGAGTAGGAGTAGGGGGCAGTTTGAGTATAGCAACATGTCACTTCTGTGCTTTCCCGATTACCTCTTTCAGAGAGAGGGCTCCTGCTTCGTAATCGAGCACAGAAACTCACCCTGGCTGCTGCTGTGCTCCCAGCTGAGTTATCACAGAGCTGCTGGGACATACCTGCAGAGCAGCCCAGTGCCAAGTGCCACACACACACACACGTGGCAGATACCACCAGCTTTGCCAGATAACGTCCCTATCTTTCACAACCAGCTGGGACATTGCAGGCTGGGTGTTGCAATGCAAGCTTGGAGCCAAAGCTGGAGCCCAGCTACGTCACTTTTCCCAGCTGGGTCCTGCAGAGTCTCTGTGGGGTGACAGGAGGCCACGACAGGCAGTAGTGATGCCTGGGATCTGTCCCACACCCCTGAGCTTTGCTGCGAGTCGCTGCAATTTGTGGTCCCTCAAGTTTCCCCAAGAGGTTTCAGACATTTTGGCAAGGTCCTCAGCAAATTGTGTCAGAGATCCTAACTCTTGTCTCTTGGGGACCCAGAGTGTCTGTCTTACACAGCACCCACTGAAACTACCACAGCAACGCCTCCCAGTCTATTTGCACCTTACAGTAAATGGCATTTGTACAAGAGTTGGATGCAGGTGAACCCTCTAAACAAAGTCTTCCACTCCACAGGAGTCCAGACATCACGTGAACAGAGTCAGGAGCCAGCAAAGCATGGCTGTAAGGGCCTGCAGCTCCAAGGATCAACCTTCATCTCCAACGGTGCTCAGGAGCCCCAGAACAGCCAGTCTGCACCCTGTGAGCAGTGTGGCAGACAGAACCAACCCAGGCACACAGGCTGCTGGTTAAGCAAAGAGCAATCTTGAAGAGCGCTGATATGTTATGAGGCGTTCCTCCTGCAGGATAACAAGCAGGAGAATCCCCACATTCACCCTATAACCTGCCCTTCCCCTAGTAATTAGGGTTTGTCACTGAGGCTTCTACTCAGGAGGTGGATCTGACTGCTGTTTATCCCAGGTGCTGCCAGCTCGGCTCCTCCCCAGCCCAGCTCCTCGTTACCCACCAGCTTCCCAGCATCCATCGTTTCCTTGAGCCGCTTGCCCAGCTCGGAGCCCGAGGCCACCATGGCCCGCAGCATGTCCCCGGTTGCCAGGTGGCAGACGCAGTAGGTCTCAGCCAGCTTGGGAGCCTGCGGGAGAAGGCAAATAGGACGGTGAGGCTTTCGGAGCTGAGGCCCTGATGCGCTTTGGGTCTCCCTCACCCCAGTGAGCACCAGTGGGGAGAGTCCTCGGCCGGCCAGCACGTGGCAAAACCGGCACAAAGCCCTAAGGCACAGGAGCTCGGGCAGCGAGGCCAAAGCAGCGGCGCCTCGCAGCCGGCCCGAGGGATGGAGAACAGGACAAGGAGCTCCAAGCGCCCGCGTTGCCAGGGACGAGGGGGGGGGTCTGTGTGCCCCCCGCCTCCGGGGAGCCGGAGCTATAAAACCGCTTATAGCCCGGTCTCTCGGCGGGAGAAACGAAGCCAGACGCCCGTGTCTCTGGGACACCGGAGTGAAGAGAGACAGAGAAAGAGAGAGAAGAGAGACATAAGCGGGGCTCGGTGCTACGATCGCTGCTGGGACACCCGCGCCCGTGCTGTGGAAAAGTACCGAGTGCTCCCTCCCTCGCTCCGTCCGTCCGTCCGTCCGTCCGTCCCTCACCTGCGTGCCCTTGCCGGCGCCGGGTGGCCCCAGCAGCACCGCGCGGATACCGTGTCGGATCCCCGGGCGCGGAGCCTGCCCGCGGCCACCCCCAGCCTGCGCGCTCGGAGCCATGGCCGACAGCGAACCGCGCTTCGTGGGCGGGGCCACGCGCCCCCCCACCCCCACCCGGGGGGGCGGGGCCAACCGAGACGTGAATGAGGCTGCCGGGAGTGGGCGGGGTTCAGCGTGGGAATGGGCGGGGTCATCAATCAACGGGCGGGGTCATCAATGGGCGGGGTTATG
>WBNH01010858.1:159884-317155 GCA_013401255.1 Urocolius indicus | reverse complement strand
CCGGGCAGGGGCGGGACGGGGCGGGACGGGGCGGAGCGGCGCGGGAAACAAGGAAAGGGAGCCTGGTAGTGCGCTTGGGGTGCTGGAGGGGTTAGGGATTTTAGGAAGCGTTGGAAGGGGGGGCGTGTGATGGGTTTGGGGAATGAGGTTGTGAAGGGACAGGGATTTGGGAAGGAAGGGATCAAAGATTTGGGGAGGGAGTGATGGGGGAGAAGCAGGCATTGGGAGAGGCGCTAGGGGACCACGGGTTTGGGCCAGGCATGGTGTGGACCAGGCATTTTGGGGAGGGCTGTCTGTCCCGTCTTGGGCTGGAGGATCAGCCTGGCGTCCCCGCTGAAGGGTACTGGGAGCCCTTGGTGCAGCGTGTCCTCCTCCTCTTTCATCTAGGAGCCATGCGCACGTCCAGGCTTTTCACCCTTGTGCTGGTGGTGCAGCCGCCCCGTGTCCTCCTGGGCATGAAGAAACGCGGTTTTGGAGCCGGTCTCTGGAATGGCTTCGGCGGAAAGGTGCAGCCAGGGGAGAGCATCGAGGAGGCTGCTCGCAGGTGAGGCCTCGGCTGGCACCTTGGGGAGAGGAGGGTGTTGGGGCACAGGCAGGGCCCTGAAAATGCCACACCATTTGTGGTGGGCTGCAAGTGGAGTTACTGCAGCTCATCTGATCAATAATGCCCTCATAACCACTGCATTGCCCGCTAGGGCAGTCATGAGTCTCTGAACAGATAAAGTTGCTGATACAAAGCCATTCTTTGCACCTCCTCACTTTATGGCACGCTCAAAATTGCCCTCACACCTGCAGGAAGATCAATGTTGGTGTGTTCAACGGCTACCTAACAGCTTTCACCCTGAGCCATCTCCTCAGCTGTGCCAGTACAACCGCCTGGGTTCTGTGGTGAGGTAATTCAGGGGCCAGATGGGTCCTCTAGGCAGATGTGCACAGTGTTAACATCTGACACTTACACCGTGGCTTTTCATGTAATTTCTGGACAGGAACACCTTTCATACGAGGAAAGGCTGCGGGAACTGGGGCTGTTTAGTCTGGAGGAGACTGAGGGGAGATCTTATTAACATTTACAAATATCTAAATGGTGGGTGTCAGGAGGTTGGGACATCCCTGTCTCTGTTGGTATCTAGCAACAGGACAAGGGGTAACAGGATGAAGCTGGAAAACAAAAAGTTCCATTTAAACATAAGAAAAATCTATTTTACCCTGGCACAGGCTGCCCAGGGAGGGTGTGGAGTCTCCTTCCTTGGAGGTCTTCAAGACCCACCTGGACACATTCCTGTGCGATCTGATCCAGGTGGACCTGCTTCTGCAGGCGAGTTAGACTAGATGATCTCTAAAGGTCCCTTCCAACCTCTACCCTTCTATGATGATTTCTTGAGTGGATATCAGAGTACAAATCAAATCTCTCCCCTCCATATTCGGAGCTGAGAGATGAGGCTGTAGTTCCGTGTTGCAGTCTCAGTGGGGTTTGCAGTACCATAAGGTGTCCTTGCAGAACAGGTAGTTAAATATGAGGCTGAAACATGACCAAAACTTTACTGTATCAGTAACATTTCTATCCTCCTCTATCCTGGACACTCTCAGCTCTTCAGTGACACATCTTACACAGGGAGCAGGTAGCTCGTTCATTACTTCTAGTTTGCTACCTGTAATGTTTCCAGGCACAACACAAAGAGATGACAGATAAATGGCACAGAGCACCATAGGAGTATTTTGCTTTGTCGTTCAATTATCACAGCCTGTAAAACAAGGCTTTTAGCATTCTTGCTGGAAAACTGCCTCTATTTTAGACAGTTTTGCAGGAAGATAAACTAAAATTAGCTAAGATGGGAAGCTGGAAGATAATTTTGAAGGATGGGATCCATGAAGTTGATGCCAAAGAAAGCTGGTGTCTTGAAGATCATTTCCATTCCATTTTAAAATTGGGAAGTTACTGCCAAACATGCAACTACATTAATAATTAATATTAACTGAAGATATGTTGTTTCAAAGTATTCCTCATTTTTCTACATTAGAAGAACCATGACTGACTTTAAGCTATGCTGATTCTGTCAGAGGTAGGTAAAAATAAAGAGAGCCTGAAGTGTGGAGCAGAAACAGAGCAAGTAATTGAATGTGCTTCAAGTAGTTGTGCATGGTGATGCATGGAAGAGAGGTGCCTGGCAAGTCTCTCAAAGTGTTCTTAAAAGTCTTGCCCTTCTAGCCTCTCATTATGATTAATGTAATTCCATGGAGCTGAAATTGAAAGTTTACACAATTGGTTTGTGTTTGTTATATGGATATTTGAAAGGGAGACAGCAATCATAACCTTCTGTGTGCAAATGATGTTTTATGTAGTGTTCCTTAAATAAGCTTCCCTTAGCCTCGGAAGTAGCTGATTGTGGGGCAAGCACAGATGTTGTAGTATTATTACCTGCTTCCTCACAATTCCAATTTAAAGCCTTTTGTCTGTCCAAATGAAGTGTAGTCTCTGAGTTCCTCAGCCACATCCAGCTCTAGTCATATGAGTGTTAGCACACTTCTGACTCCTCTCACAAAAAGATCATAAGCATGAATTGTACTAAAAAAAACCCAAAAACCTCTCATCCTTAACCTCTGCCTTCCAACGTGGATTCTTTTCCTAGCAGCCCTTAGGCACTTGAAATAACACGTGAGCTAGCCTGACTTGGCTCCACGGTGTTGTGAGCAAGCCAATAGATAGGCACAAGCCAGAACTCTGCTGGGCCCGGCTTTGTTTTACAGGTGCAGCTTTCACCTTTAGTTCACTGGAGGCATTTTGAACCTGCGAGTAAAGCTACTGAATGCTTTTTTTGTTCCCCCACTGCTTCCTGTTATGTAAAGAAGCCTGTTTCTCATGCAGGGAGCTCCTGGAGGAGAGTGGACTGACTGTAGACACCTTGCAGAAAATGGGTCAGATCACGTTTGAATTTGTGGGCAATCCTGAACTCATGGACGTGCACATTTTCAGAGCAGATGACTTTCATGGAGAGCCAACAGAAAGTGACGGTAGGTAGCTAAAGGAGAGGAAGGAAGGATGTGCTTCCCCTTCTGAGACAGTATTGCTCTCAGAAATGCAGAACTATTCGTGCCCAAAATCTCTTTAGGAAGGGAGGCAGCAAGGCTGTAGAGGGAAGCAGCCTGTTGACGGATAATTCAAAGTCCCTGCAGGAAAACCCCAAGAGAAAGTTTCATGCAAGCATTTTTGCTTTCTCCCACCAGAAATGCGTCCACAGTGGTTTCAGCTGGATGAGGTGCCATTCCATCACATGTGGCCAGATGACACCTACTGGTTTCCCCTGCTGCTTCAGAAAAAGTTGTTTCGTGGCTATTTCAAGTTTGAGGGACAAAACACTATCCTGGAGCACACCTTGAAAGAAGTGGAGGAAGTTTAAGAAAACAGAAGCATTCCACCCTGTGCTGCTTCTGCCCACGTCAGGCTGGAACACCATCACAGTACTACTTGAAAGGGTCTCCTTTCTCGGCTCTCCAGCAAGAGAGATTTATTTGCTAGGTAACTGGGAAGTAAGGAAAATAAGGGGATTTCTTAGAGCAGAAATAAAAGTAACGAGATTTTCCATGCTGTGAAGTCCCTGGCTGTGATCTACTGTAGCGGTTATGTGATTAGAGCTATTAAAAACTTAGTAGTAACCCTTTTCTTTACAGGTGGTTAATTCTTTAAGCTTTTCCCTTGTGGCTGGAAATGTTTTCAAAAGATCAAGACTATTTTTGAGTAAAAGCACGTGTTGTTCTCTTGTAAACAGCTGTCTGCCTTCTAGACTTTAAGGGCCTTTTAGGATTTGGCTTCCTTTCACAGAAACATTAAGTGGTCTGTGCTGCAGCAGAATCAATTATCTTCTCCGTGCCAGTTTCTGTACACTTCCCTGTTCAGCATTACTCCAGCCAGATGAGGCTGGACTTGCACTGTGAAGGCCTTTTGGAAAGTTTTGGTAAGAGATCCCTTCAGGATTCTGCAACAGAAGGCACTGTAAGGTTAAATGAGTTAAGAGAACAGAAGGCAGAGGTAGATGTATGGCAGTGTTCAGGCCCTGCATCTGCAGCTCCTGCTGTGAACTTGACTCTTGAGTATCAGGTAAAAGTATGCTGAACACAATCAAAACTTCTGCAAGTCCATGTTGCAAAGTGCCACCTCCTGTGGCTGCAGGCTTGGCCACAGATCAGTCGCAGGTGACCTGTTCAGCAATCAGGTCAACCCAACTTTGCATGCAGAACAGCACAGGCATAATCAAACTGTGGTAGAAATAACACATCACATACATCAGTTCTTACACAAGTTTGGGAAAGTGTTTGTTGTTTTGTTTGTTTGGTTTTTTTTTTTTAAACACTTTTGCAAACACATATAACACTTACAGATAGAATCTTGGAATGTCATATAAGGATCTGTAAACATTTCCAGTCTACCAGCTGTAGTAATAGTTCTTTAATTCCTGCATTTGGATAAAGTGCTTCATACATAAGGCTACTTGAGCAAAGCAAAGATACATAATATTCCAGGCAGACAAAACTCATACCCTCAGAACAAGATTGTTTCTTCTCCGGCAGTTCTGAATAATTTATGACTCAAAAATGCCCTTCACATGCTTAGTGAGCCACAGCTCAGAGGGTAAGAGTTAACCTCTTACTTTTCCTTTTCTGCAGCACACCAAGTTATTGACAGAGGTTTTGACCTTTGCCTCTGCAGCAGACATGGCAGTAAGGGCTCCTGGCTGCTCTAACAGAGGGAACAGCCCCAGGTGAGCAGAGGAGAGAACATCAGCCCAAGGGGATGGGCAGCCTCTCCCAGATGTAAGACTCTACTGTGTGGTAGAAAAAGGAGTGACTGACAGCCCAAACCTGTCACCTTGTCTTGGCTGGTGGAACCTGTAAATTGCACAGTGAGAGAGGGCAAATTACTTTCTGTTCCTCCAGGAGCTTAGGTAGAAAAAAGAACAAGTGCAGCGCAGGCTTGTACTGCTCTTTGCTATCCCCTCTACTTCAGCCCTTGCAACACTGTTACAAAGATGTGTTCACCAGCACTGACTCTGAGCTCATGCCAAGGAACGGTGACATTATTGCTCCTGCTCCAGTTGTGAAGGCAGACCCGTTTTAAATAAATTCTCACCCCAGATGGTGATCTTTGTATGTAGGAAACAGCACAAACTGAAAATTGTAAATCAGCCTGTTACAAGTTTCAGGAATTAAACTCTTGCATGATCCAAGTAAAAGAGAAAGCACTGGAATGTAGCAAGGCACTGCTGAAAACGTGTTACAACTTAGGAGGAGGAACTTACAAGGAAGATGGAAGGAGGGGGAAAGAAAGATCAAAGATTAAGGTTGTACTGTAAATGTAGTTTGGAAAGCCTTTCCACACACAATACTGGTTAAAAAGCCTGTACATTGCCACTTCACAGCTCAAAGCAGAGACCACCTCAGGAGTGACAAAAACACACATAGCCCTTTGGAGAAAACAATTTTCAGGCAAAGTTTCAGGCTCTCAGTTATTTACTACCCTGGTAACTCCACAATAGATTTGCCAGAGGCAATCACAAAAAGATTGGAGGCCTCTTCTACCACAACTATTTTAAACACATGAGCCCAAGCGATACAGAAAGCTGCCACTCAAAAAGGCACATAAACTCTTTGGTGCTACATCTTACAGGAGCATTGGTTCTTGGACAGGCAGCGTGCACTGCCCAATCAGTCTTCTGGTTTGTTTAGTGTTTATTGCAATCTACCCTGCTACCAGCGACAGAACCAACTTCCTTGGGTGGAAGGAGGCTGTTTGCTGCAGAAGGCAATAGCACAAAGGTAACCAGAACCGTTTCCCCTACCTTGTCTGGGGAGATGGACAACTGAAGTCAATATCATCAATTCCCTGCTGCATTCCTCTAGAGGAAAGAAGCTGTACTTGATGCTGCTCTCCAAGTCTGAGAGATCCTTAAAGAGAACAAATGCAGTAAGGAAATCCCTTCCATATTGAGGTAAACACAATAGTGCTATTTGCACACTGACCAGCCTCCCAAAAATAAGGTTTGCAAACCTATGGGTTGTATGACAGTGTATGCATGGATTTAGGAATGAGACAGAAGCTGGACAGTCCAGTATGCAATAAACTCTGAAAGTGCTGTCAGCTGTATCAGCTTTGAGAATACTAGGCCTCTGTTCTCAAAATACCAAGTGAACAGAGGAAAATTAAGACGAGAAAAACCCACCCCCAAAACTACTCTTCTTGAAGAAGCAGAAGCTTGACAGAGGAATGAGTGTTCTCTTCCAATAAGGTAATTCCAGTTCCAGGCCGTGCAGTCTTTGTTTATCATTACTCCAGCCTCTGCAGAACGGACTGCAGAATGCTTGCTTTGAAGGAGAATAGGAAAGAAGAGTTAGTCCAAAGCCTGAATGTGGTTTTGATGTTTGGAGTTTTTTTTGGAGGGGTCACTTTTAAATAAAGTCCAAAATTCTGTTTTCTACATGTGTGAAGTGCAAAGTTCCATTTGGGAACTTTACAAGAACACAGCCCAGCCATCCACCTCAGATAGACAAGTTACATGGAAGATCCATTACGTAGATACCAGATCTTGCCCTAAAACATAGTATTTTTCTCAGTTTCACTGTTCACATCAGGCAAAAAAAAGGCTCAATGAGTGAGGATGGGTACTAAGACCAAGCAAATGACAGGCTGTAATAAGCCAGCACCTTCTAAAAGTGCCAGGAGTGAGGAACACTTAAATATGGTAACATGCTTTCTGCACTTTAACCACAAACGATCTTCCTCACAGAGACAAAGGCAAGCAGGAAAACCCGTGCTCCCATTCTTGAGAGAGTATCTTCTTTTACTGTATTGTAGAGACATTTCACTTCCCAGCCAGTTTGCTCTGGAAGAATCTCTTCTGCACCACTATGGAAATCTTCAGCAGAGAGTATTCAACCCGTACCCAGCCACAGGCATTTGCAGTCCATCTGTCTCACTGGACAAGGTCAATATGGATGAAGAAAGACTCAGAAGAAGAGAGTTAACACTTGCATTATCCTAAAAAGTTCTTAATAATGCATTCTGAGCAAGATTGTTAAATTAGATACCCTATACACTCCTTCAGGCCCAGCACACAAGAAATTTACTCAAGTGCACTTCATTATGTTTTGAGGGGTGTGTGCAATAGTTACGCTGGTCTCATGAAACAAGGCAAGTAAACTTATCAGAAGCTAATCCACAATTTCCACCTGGATTAGGAGAAGCTTCATGATGCGCTGAATTTTCTAGATTTAAAAAGAAGAAAAAAGCCACTTTTGTGATTGGAGGATTTAAATGTATTTCCTGTTAATGGGGAAGTCCCCCCAAAGGGGAAAATACTGTAGCAGCTCAAGTTTGACGGAAAGCACTTATCCCTGTTCATCGACTTCTTTCTTACACACTCAAAGAAAATGCTAAAAAGCCAAGTCTCAGATTCTCCTTTGGCAGCTATTTTGGCCCCAGAGAAGTCAGGTTTAGGGGCATCCTGTTCACACAGAGTTTTGCTGCATACATTTGCAGTTTCTTCACTTATCAGTTTCTTTGAAGGATATGCACCATTTCCCCTAAACTAACATGATATAAAGTTCTCCTCCTGCTACCCTTTAAACCTCATGACGGAAAGTCACCAAAGTGAAATATGAAGAATGTGTAGTCCCTTTATCACAAATCATTCCAAAATTCCACTATCCAGGGCTGCGCTATTTTTAGAGAGATAGAGAACTGTCACTTCATTTTCTTCTCTTCTTCACAAAACACACTCCAACACTACCCACAGCTGGAAAAAAAAGAATGATAGCAACATCCTGATAAATACTGATTTTTTTTTTTGCTAATGAACTTTACAGTATTGTGTCGTAGCCTGCTGGTGTAACAGCATAGTTCATCTGATATTAGACCAAAGAAAACACCTGCCCTGGCTGAGGAGGTCTCCAATAGTTCTAAATACATCAACAGATGGATGTCAGACCTCCAGAAAAAAAATAAACCTTGTAGCTGTTCTGCTCGGATAATACAAGTAGGTTACAATTATTGAGTGTTTAATTATTTTCTCACTTATGCCACGCAAACTGCTCCAAGTTCCTGAACCCAGCTTCTTTGGCCTCAAACTGAAAAACATAAGCAAGTTCCTAGGCTGCCCTGCAACCAGGAACTGAAACATGGACAGCCTGCCTGCCTGCCTGCCTCCCTGGGACAGCCTCTGTTACATGGCAGCACCAGCCCCTACTAGCTGTGTGAGGGAACCCAGCCACTCCCCTCATGTATTTTGCACTAAGATTTAACACTAAGAAATCCAATTCAGACATCATTGAGATAGGGGTGGCTGTTGGCTTTCCTTATGCCCATGTGACCCTAACACAGGCCCTCCCAAGCTAAAAAGGGAGGGCTACGAGCAGCTACTTCACATATCCTGTTCATCTCAGCACTTCAGAGATGTGCAGAGATGTGTCAACATGTGTGCAGAAAAACATTACTGAAGGACTGTTAGTACATGACGCAGAGGCATCAGCAACAGCACTGCAGTGCTCGCTGCACCAAGTCATACCCTGACCCCAGGAAGTGTCTGCAGGACGAGGAAGGTCAGCTCTGCCCCAGAGCATTTCAAAATTAAGAGATTGTCTTTATGTCCATACATTCTGCCCCACATCCAGTCTGTCTAAATCAGAGAGCAGCTCAAAGCAGCGGTAGTAAAATAATTACACAAAAAAGTAATAGCTGTTTGGAGGATTCATTCTAACTTCTGGAGGTAGAGGTCCCACCCCTTCCTTGATTGCACTTCTCGCTCCATGCTACATCCTCGGTGCATTAATTGGAGAAGAAGTTTCCATCTGGAGGTGACAACGGTGGAGTTGGCATATTGCTAGATCCCACAAAGAGGCAGCTCAACTTGGGCTTCAATTCGTTCCAAACTTTACTCATCTGTGAGTGGAAAAGGAGAGGAAACAGACATGACAACACAGCAGGTAATCATCGCACCACACTGTATTTTAGCAGCACTTTCAGAGTATTCAAAAGCACAACACGAACTTGCTGAAGTATTTTGAGGAAGTTCGCTGAACCTGCATTGTCCCTTTTAGACTGGTGCTTTAGTGCAGCTCTCTGAAGACTTTACTGAGCATGCATAGAAGCGAGATTTCCCATACCCTGGTCAAATTCCTTCACTGAAAGGAAGGGAGAGAGCTGAAGGAGGAGGGACTTCTCTGATATAACAAATGCAAGAAAGTTTGTACATGGAGAATAATGAAGGTCACATTTGGGGGCTAACAAAAGGGAACTCCTGTATTTAGAGCAAAAACAAGGAAGTTAGTTCCTTGTCATGTAATTTCTGCATAGCACAAGAAAATCCTGATTCACCCAGCAAAGACACATCATTCCTCACAGAATATCTAGTTATTTAATAGTTGGGTCTTCTTCAACTACCCATGGGTTAAGGCTCTCTGCAGATGAGAGAAGAAGAAAAAAGAGAGACACAGCTACTTGCTGCAAGAAGACACAGGACAACCTTGATTCTCACCCCCAACTGGAAAGACCTTAGGCTTTAGACTTTGGAAGTTACGAAAGAGCCCAGCTGGACAGATGATTAGAGGAGGAAGGTCCACAAGTGAAAACAAATACATTCAAATTCTCATTTGGGAAAAAGAATAGAGTCTAGAAGAGCTCACCTCTTTGTGACCCTGGATCTGGGAGTTGACAAAGGCCCCCAGAATATGAGACGTGAGAGGCAGATAGATGTGGATAAGCTGTGTCTCCTGATGCAGGCAATACAGAGAGAAGTAATTCCGCAGCTCCATGGTTAGGATAGCGTTTTCTTGCTGAGAGAAGAGGAACTCAGTGAAATACACTGTCAGGAAGAGGGTGCCAAGGAAGCTCACTTATAATAAGCAAGTGAAAATGGCATTCCTCACCATACAGAAACTCAAACATGTACCAAAAACCTTAAAAAAGCAGTTCCTAGAACCATTTGATATGACAGCAAATGCCCTTTTCATCACGTAGACTGGGGCTTTCCTAATGACATGCTGCCAAAGAGACAGTAGTGAGTGTGGAAAAAAACAAACGTGGAGCATGGCAGGTAGCTCAATTACCCCATGTACAGGTTACCCTTTCAGTCTAATGGCTTTCTGTATATATGACTGAGGTACACAAGGGCACATATCTAGGAGACCAGTACCACCCCCTTCAGTCTCCCAGGCATCTGCCCTACCTCCACAATCCGAGACTCCAATTGCTCCACTGATTCTGGTTCTTTGTTCTGAACAGTGGCACTCATCATCTGCTTCTTCATCATGCTGTACTTATGCAATGCTCGCTGGTGCTTGTGCAATACCCCCTTCTCATGTCTTTCACACAAGTCCTTTATGAGAAAAGGAAAAAAATAGGTACTCAGTGGAAGTTAAGAGACAACAAGCACAAAAGCCAAGTACATCAGGAACACAAACACAGGTTCACACTTCATGTCACTTCTGTGCTGTTGATTTTTGTCTCTGTTTTCAAAAGGGTCAAGAAAATAGTGGCAGCTAAGAATAATTCAAGAAACAAAAGTGCTTGGACCTAGATCAGTAAGCCAAAAGGCAATCTGGAGAATCATTTGTGCCAACATTTTGGCCCTTATCAGGCCTCTTATCTTTTATGCCCTTCTCAGTATTAAGTGCTGGCAATTAACCATGGTAAGAGCTTGCCTGTGTCTTTCAGTCTAGGCCTGGGAAAGTCAGGAGAGGTTGCCACATACAGTTTCAGTAGGTGCTTGTAAAAAAAAAAAAAAAAAACCAAAAAAAAACCAAAAAAAAGGCACCTTTGCCCAAGAGATTCCTATTAACAAATTTTTTTTTTATTTGAACTCATGTCTCCATGAACAAACCAGCAGCAATCTAATTCACTGCTTCGACTCAAAAGCAGCCAAATCTGAAAAGATAGTTCAAGCAGTCATATTTTTAAATTCCTCACAGGGTTTGCTGTTTGGCAAGTTCTCATCACAAGATGAGTGGATCAGTCTACAGAGCTGGCTATGGCCAACAGCCACTCCCTTCCCTCTGCCACATGCCCAGTTTGCCTCTGAACTGGCCTCCCAGAGTTTTCCATCCAGTTGACGTTACACCCTCTAAAAAGCACAAACTTGCTCTAAACAACTTTCTCACTGGCAGAAGAACAGCAGAGCTCACTTTATAGGACTGGAGTAAATCCAGGAAAAGGTTCAGCTTCTCCACCACATCATTCTCTTCCTGTTTACCCTAGAAAACATGGATAAAGTACATTTTATGTAAGCCTGGCAAGAACCAACATCACAGTTCTTCACAACCTAACACCATGCAGACCCTCCACAGTATTCTCCAGGGCACATCAACACTTACTCAACTGCACCAAAAAAAACCCCTCAGATGGCACTGGAGTGCTTAGTCTTCAGTATGCAGAACACAGATGTGACTGAGGCAGGAACAGCTTTTCCAATTGACTGATCATTGTAACAAAAGGAATTAGTTTCAGAGTCCCACGTGTCTGTCTTTTCAGAGCTCTGCCTGGAATTTCTTGCTATTGTAGATTCCTCCAATCTCGCATCTTCCCTTCTTACAAGATCACTAATCCATTAAAGCTATAAATACTTGTTCATTCCCCATAATTGTTTGTGCATCAGAAGGCAGTGATATCAGGCCAAATTTCACTACAAATGTCACAAAATATAGTCTTTTCTTCTTCTATCTACTGTCTTTTTCTTCCTGTATCTTCTTGTAAGACAGAGAGCTCCCTGGAGCCTAAACTCTGGAGAAAAAGACCTGGTCTGACTGATCTATAAATATATGCTGAGTATTTGAACACGAGATGAAGACAGAAGCAAAGACATATCTTCCCTTCCCAGACTGCCATGGTCTCACATTTATCTGTCATTTTCACACTGCACACTTACACAGGTATATGATGCTTCTCTCTGAATGACTCTCGTGTAATGTTTAAGTACATAAACGTCAACATTTGATTCAGAAATAAGTCCTTCAGATTCTCTGCAGCAGATTAATACAACAGAACACAGGACTTTTGGACAGCTCAGATTAGTAGTACAACTTAACTTGTCCAATAACCATTTGAAAAAGAAAGCAAGCTTTTCCCTCCTTTCCCTTGCCCATTATACTTTTCTCCCATTTAAACACAGTCCAAGTTTTTATTCAAGCTTGAACAAGAATGCTGGTGGTTAAAGATGGAAGTTTAAACTACAATCTCCCTCTTCACTCTAAGTGCTTATTGTCCACAGAGCTCATGATTCGAGATGCAGAAAAGCACCTCCTTCATTTTACAAAGAAGAAAAAGCCCCAGAAATAAACCCCAAGCTAAAGTACTCACCTGCTGCACAGCTTTATCTGCCAGAAGTGCAAATTCAACAGACAGACCCTTCAAGGCTTGTTTCAGAGTCCCCCATGTACTGTTATTCAAAGCAGCCCAGGAAGGTAGCGGTGTAGTGTCTGAGCCCAAAGCACTAAGAGGATAAGAGTAGTATTCAAATCTAGGAGACAAATTCCACTAAGCAGATACACTTATTTGCAGAGACCAGTTCAAAGTTTCAAACCTGTCTAAACAGCTCACAGTGCCGAGCTACAACCACACAATCCCACATACAGAGCTGTGTATATAAAGGAGGAAGAGATAATAAAACCAGTACCTGATTGTCAAGGTATTTGTATTTTCCTTTCTCTTGCTCTATGAAATGTATGCCCTTTCTGTGCATTGAAATAAACACTCTTACAGACCATTTGTAGGTAATCCTTAGAATAGTTTTGTGCTATGAAATAACAGTGACGTTAGCAAATCTTCTTCCTCCATACCTACCTTAGCTCCTTTCCAAATATGAGAAGATCTGAGGCATTATCAATGGCCCGAGAAGCTATCCTCTCTGCACGGTCCCGAAGCTTATAAAAGCTATTATAAATATTTCTGATGAGCTCCCTGCTGGCAGCAAACTGGGCCTGTATGTCAGCTGGAAGGAAGTCCTGAAGGAGTGTGAAAGAGATTATTAGTGGACAAATCAGAGGCACGTTCACATATGCTAACTTGGGCACACTATACAGCCAGTGCAGGCAGGTAGGTTTCCCTCTTGTGCTAACTTTCCAATGCCATGCTGTAGCAATCCTGAAGAGATTAGCTTCACAATTTAGAGGTATCCAAGTCACATGTCATACAAATATCCTTAATTTTCAGAGGCAGAAAGAGGTTCAAAAACTCTGTAGACAGTGTTGGCAAAAGCTGCAGTTCTACTATGCAGTTAAAATGGTGTTTGCATGCTCATAGGTTCTCATCTGATGCTACCAGTAACTGCTAACTTGGCAAAGTTCAGCTCTTGTTGACCTGTGTATCACTGGTAAAAGCCAGAACTAAGCTCCAGTTGCTAAACTCTCTGCTAGCATTGCAGGAACCTGAACAAGAACTCACTTGAAAATTGCTCAATAAACACAGTGAATGTATATTTAAAACTTGCCATAGCACTAATCACTTGGATAAACAGACACATAAAGAACTTATAACTAACTTGCTATAACAGTCCAAGTTACTCTCCCACAGGGAGAGGATGACAGACAGAATGAGGGCATGGGAACAAGTGGGAAAGACATCAATCTAGATATTATCTTCTAAGATGTACAGTATGTGTATTTGTTTGTTATGCAAGTACAAGTAATCACTGAGAAGCATGTTTCAAACAGGATTCATTGTTTAATCTTTATCATATAAATGAACTAGTGTTTAGCTATAAACATCAGGCCCTTAGGAGTCAAATATTTATTTGATCTTTTTGATAAAATTACAAGTTCAAAAGTCCTTCTAACTTTAGAAACTACTCTCTCCTACCTAAAAGTCTTCATCACTCAACAAAGGCCACAATTGATCTGCCTGGAGGAAAGAGCCACTTAAACCAGAAAAATACATTGCAAGAAATTCATACACATACCTTGGCCTGGGTAGCTAATCTGCAGGTCATAAATTC
This sequence comes from Urocolius indicus, assembly GCA_013401255.1. Lineage (NCBI taxonomy): Eukaryota > Metazoa > Chordata > Aves > Coliiformes > Coliidae > Urocolius > Urocolius indicus. The sequence goes on along the minus strand of WBNH01010858.1, from coordinate 303,185 downwards.
ATCTCCTACTCCCTGGACCAACTCTCTTAGCTTATTCTGTACATCCTGAAAAAGATAAAGAATCAAATAAGCATGAAAGAACTAAGTAACACAGGCAGTTCACACAGGTCTCAGATATATTTCAATAGTAAGGCACGACAAGCAGATGTAGCTTTACTCAGGTCAGGTTTAAGAAAAAGCATAGTATGGATTCCTCTACAAACAGTTATAATTTTCAAAATAGTATACTCTCAGTTTTGAGTGAAATTACCTTCCCCTTGCCAGCTGTAAAAATACTCCTTGTGAGAAAATTCTCCTCACCACAGGGAACAATGTGTACATCAAAAGCAATTCTGAACTCTGTGCCCAGAGAAGCAATTACAGGAAGATATGCAAAAATCAAGACTATTGCTAACAAGTACTCACTGAGCCACTGAACGACAGGAAGAGTTTCAAGAGCACATCTTCTGAGAAAGGGGGATGTCGAGCCACCAGATTTATAAAACGCTTCAGCGCTCTCCTCCTGGATTCTATGAATTCTCGATCAGCTAGAGGAAGAAACATTAAATTTCAATTAATGTACACATATTACAGCTTCTCAGAAAGAGAAGAAATAAAGCACTCAGTCCCATAATTTCCTTGTAGTTACAATCCTTGATAAAGCACTGTAACAAAACCAAAGAATGGCTGTCTATAGTCCGTGAGCTCCCTAAAACAGATCTTTTCAACTGACCACCAGAACAAATACCCTTTCAAGTGGTTCTTTAGATGTTAGTGAAAACCAGCATATATAGCTACGTGTTATTTCCATGGGGTGGGTCATGTAAGCAGGATGAACAGTCAACTCTAAGGCCTCCACTTAGAAACTGTGTACCTACAAAGATTTTTCTTCCTCTGAAGAGGCAGCTGGTCCTCAGAGGCTATCTCAATCTGTTTGGGACTCCTGAGAAATGCAGCACACCACACTGCTTCTTGCCACTGCAAAGACCACTGCCACTCACAACGTGATTTTCCCACAAATAAGTATAAGGGGTTTGCTCACTATTCTGAAGAACTAGCTTCAGTGTGCTGTACCCTCGTCTGTCCCTCCATCACACTTTTAAGCATTTTGGGGCTACAGAAAAAAAAAGGATTTCGTTTTTTGAAGTTGTTTCTTTAACATCAGTACTCATCTTTTTCATGCAAGACGTCAGAAAGTACTTCGGAAGACCTGCATAGCAATGTGCAGTACAGGTTGCAAGTGTCACATATCCATATGAACCCATCCAGAGTCCTTACTTGTCAAACTAAAAAAAAGTTATGCTCATCTAGTTGAAACAGGAAGGATTTCAACCTGACCGTGCTGCAGTAAGGCAGTATATCAAAGTTCCCGCAGGACAGATGCAAAAATCAAACTAAAATAAGATCGAGGGAAAAGAAAGCCGCACAGAATGAAACTAAATGAATGCTCTTACTCCTGACTACACTTTCATATTAGGAGAGTTTGCTCAGTTTTAAGTTGGGAGCTTCCTGTCTTCATGGACTTTCTATAAGAAGCCTTAGTACACTACCACTCATCAAATGAGTTTTCTGTCACATGCAGATCTATCTTTCTTTTCTTTTCGTAAGATCTCAGTCTATATAGAGATTTCTGAAGTCATCAACTCATTTCCTACTCGATCTGCCTTGGCTTGCTACTATCCTCTAAAATGAGCAGGGCAGATCATCAACCTTTCTTTGACAGACAGATGAAAGTACATCATCATGGAAATAAGAGTGTAACTTAATAGAGTAGCATACTGAGTATAAAAAGCATGTAGCTTTGCCCATCCAGCTCTGGAACTAAGGAGGCTGCAAGGGTCACACGTCCCTCTAATCCTTCAAAGTCTGTGTCCTGCAATTCCATTTGTCAGTCCATTAATCTACTGAGAAACAAGAACTACCCATTCCATTTCCTTTTTCCTGTTTGTGGTTTCCATTAACACCACTTAACACAGCTTTTCTAGATGCAGAACAACTGGACTGAAGTTAATCACTTAACAGAATTTTGGCCTGTGTTAGAACTGCACTCCTAGCACAGTTTGGCAACTAATCTTATCATTTTTTTCTTAAACATACAGTATCTGTGAGAAGAAACACACCAGTGAACACAGAAATATCAACACATCAGCAACGCAAAGAAATAACAGTGACTGACAAATGATATATATTGGTAGCTTCGCTGAAGCATTCTCTCTCTGCTGAGGTTAATCAGAGAAGGTCAATTCACTTACAGGTGTTGGATGAAGTGGAAATTCTGGCTGAGAACACTAAATCAGGCCAAATTCAACAGACAGCTTTTCACAACCCCAAGAGAAAGGTCTCCACAACTTACATTCCATCATAAGAATATATAACAACCATTGAAGCTTTTCAGGACCATTATTTTGCTTTGTTCTAATTCATTGTATGCCCTGCTCTGCTCACTGTTTACCAGTTCCTCTTTACTGTAGCAACACATGGACTCCTTGATTGAAATCAATTATTTATTGAAACACAGTAAGCTTAGCAGCATGGGCAGGAGACGAGACAGTGAAAAGCTTGTTCTTCCACAGAAAGAACAAATCAGGAATTTATACTGTTATGCAACATTTGAAATAATAAAAGTTTAAAAACAGTGCCAATATTTCAGATTAGTGAAAAACATACCTGAGGGAGCTTTGATATGCTTTCAGGCTTAGGACATTGCAGTTGCTTCTATTTTAACAGCTAAAAGATACTTGAATGAACTAACACACTGATTTCAAGTCTCAGTTTTTACTTTCTGGTTATCCTAAGAGGATCAACAAGCTCCTTTTTAGAACAGGAGAAACAAAAAAATAAGGGAATAGCTTCTTTAGGGCAATTGGCCGATCTGCCAGAAAGATACATTTTTGTGAATAAACTGAGAAAGTGTTATTACCATTGCCTGCATCATAAAGCTTCCGTGCAAGGTAACACTATAATAGGCAGCACTGAAGCTATTCACTTAGCATCACTGTTCCATAGTCCTTCTTAGGCCCTGCAGTAATTCAACAGGATCAAGTATGGTCTCACTGTAGAAGCAATTTTGCTGGTTTTATACAATCAGCTCCTCTGCAGTTTTAAGCCATTAATACGAATTTTTTTTTTTTAATCTTTACTCTTCCTTCATTGTAGATTAATAGGATTTCTACAAAGCTCTTCTATTCTGAATGCTTCACAAAACAACATAGTACAGCTGTTCAACAGTATGGTAGCAATTCTATACTCATAGCACTACACCACTGATCATCATAAACTATATTTCTAAAAAAAATTACCTGCAACTCTGCCATGCTCTTGTGCAGAATTACACCTCAAATCTTACAAAATAAGTCATTATACACTGAACTTCCACAGAAAGAAATCCCTCTAAAATCTTACATTAATATCTCATCTATAGGGAACTGCTTGCGTTACAGTAATCCATTCCTCCAAATTGTGGATTAACCTCAAAGCTGTTTTCTGAGCCAAGCAGAAGCAAAGATTTTTGATCTTTTAAATACTTATTTTCAGTAGGATCACCTTGATCAGACTTGCATCACAACCCCTCTAGTTAAAAAATAGAGCCAGGTTTACCTCCCAGCATCCTTTTTGGTGGAAGCGCTGGCACCATACGGTACGGGAATTTCTGAAGCAGCATCTCATGGAACACCACGAAATCATTGTATCTCCTGTACACTGAGCATTTGAATCTCTGCAATTAAGGAAGGGAGTAGAATAAATCAATATGGAAATACTGCTATCAGCTGCGCTAACAAGTAAAGAAAGAGAAGAAAGAAGTCAGAGAGACTGCAAAGGCGACATATTCTCTTCAGGTGGGAAGGAGGGAAAAGACTCCAAAGGCAGCCATCTTTTGATTATGAATAGAGATGGCATTCTTCTAATTACAATCCTTTTGACAATAAGGCTTTCAGTTAAATAACACAAGTCAAATTTCTTTCACACAAGACAGAAAAGGCTATGAAATGGAGAAGTAGGGGTTTCCCAAGAAATTACAAATATCCCTAAATCTGCTGTGGTTTCATACCATTACTCCCTCAAGCTCTCTGGTCTTCCAAATTAGAACACTTAGAAATAGTGCTGACACTCTTAAAGTGCTCTAGAGAGCTCTTGAAGTACTGAAAGTCCCCGAGCTCTGACTCTTAGGAACCTTGCCTAAATCACTTTCAAATCCAGAGGCAGCAAGACAGCCTTACATCACGTTATTAGCCCAAGTGATCAATGTTTTAAGTGAATCTCATAAGAGAAAGAGAGACCTCTCGATGTTACATCTATAAACAAAGACTGAATGTTCCTTTAAAACCTTAGTCCTTCATTCTGCATGGCTTAGATCAATATGTAGAGGAGGCCAAATAAACTGTATTTTTCATTCCTAAAGGAGCTCTAGTTGCTACCTCAGGAGGTAGAAGTCACAGAATCATAGAATCAGAAATCCTTTTAAAATAAAAAATAAATTAAAACCACATAACTCACACAATTAGTACAGATTAAACTATTGGAGCAGCTAATAAGAAAGACTACACAATGCCATTCTCACATTGGCATTGTACACTCAGTCACCACTTACCGTGACACTATGGATTTTCAAAAATAAAGCAATGAGGCATATAACTGGACCACAACAGACATGGCCCCTAGGGCCTCCTGCTGCCTGCTTTGAAATCTAATGTTGATTTGTGTTGCAGACCTTAGATGAGGCTGAAGCCTGAGCTATGTTTCTTTTTGAGGAAGTACCATTCTACAGCTGCAGGCATAGGAAAGACAATAGCAACTGAAAGGATTCAGTAATGGGTTCCTAAATTCAAAACCTAGAGAGAACACCAAGGTCACCAAGTTCTGGCCCCAAAAACACAGGTAAAAATAAACACTGAGTTCTACAGAGCCCAAGGAAGGTTTTACTGTGTCTGCCCTTTCCCCCTCACAAGTGTCTTTTAGATTGTCACTAAGTTTGTCAAACACCTAAAGTCCCAAATGTCACTACAGAGAAGTGACTCCAAATGTGTCTCTGAACATGTACAACAGTGACTGCAACACTTTGTATGCTACTCCATAACTGACACTTTGGTGGCCCGGGAGATGCAAATAGTTCACGGGCTACTTTGAAGATGACAGATTTCCTTCTTGAAAATACACAGAGAAAATACTGGACAGCTATTTCCCTGGAGAATATATATCATCTGCAATCTTCTCTTACACCAAGAAAGAAATCTACAGGTCAGGATTGGGGCAAGTAAACTGGAAGTGGGCTAGACTCTGCAGAAGAATTTGCAGTACCTCTTCTGTTTATGGAGGATTTCAGTTTAGTACTGTCAGTACAATTTCTTTACTAGCTTGAAATAGTTTGAAATATCCAGTCGACCAGACCAATCCAATATGAAAACACTCAGTTACACATCTGCTTTTCCAAAGAGCTCAGGTTTCAAGCACGGAAAGTAGCAGGACACAGAAGATGCTCCACACTGAAGAAGCTCAGATCAAGAAAGCACAGTGCTACTGCATTAAAAGTAAGCCCATACAACTGGCCTACTCAAAACTGGCATCACTCAACACATCTATCAAATTAGCAACCGTACAAACATTCTTAAGAGGATACATTCTCACTAAGACCAATGCCTGTTCACATTACCTTGCTGGAAACCTCGTATTCCACATGTTTCAGAAAAAGGCCCTTCTTCTCAGGTATAAGCTCCACCTGCACACTATCCTTGCTCAATAGCTCTTGTAGGGTGTGGGAAAGCAGCAGCGGATTTCCCTGGGGCGCCTGCATTAGAAACTGTTCCGGTTCCCTCAGTTCATTTACTGGAGGCTTTGCCAAATCTAAAAGACAAAAAGAGAAAAATAGTAGACCTGATAAGATAAATCTGAAGAAACAGCCTTAAAATATTCCGTTCCCTCGCTCAGTGCTCCCACAGTGGTGCAACACAACCAGAACAAGAGTCAAGCCACTCCCTCAGGAGGCTATGCTACTTAGCACACGTTCAGGACTTTGGTACCTCCCTCTTCACAACACCCAGGAGCACCACCAATTACATCGAGTCAGAAAGACATCTCTACTAAGCAAAAGCAGAATCACAGGCCAAATTTGTTCCATGAATCAGCTAAGAGGCCTGCATTTCCTGTCTGTCCAGCTCCCACCACAGCAGGATCTGCCAAAATGAACAAAAGCCTAGCTCAGCACTTTTGGATCCTGCCTAGAACAACTCATGGAAGGAAAGAAAATGTGTTCTTTACTGCACTGCAGAAATTTAATACACTAATTTTACATGCCATTACAAAGGAAGGAGACAGTTTATTTGACATAAGTTCATTAGACTCTGACAGTACGCTAGAGTGGTCATGAATTACAATGATTTACTGTGTTACATTTACTCTTCTTAAATTCAAGAGCAGGGAAAAGAAGTTCCTATTAAGAGCTATGAAGCCAGTCATTCCTCAATCACAGAAAGCTTTGGCTTTCACTGCTTGTAGCTGAAAAACAAACAGCATTTGAGACTGAATTCAACCACAGCTGGACAGCTTTGGACAGAGAGATTCTAACTGTTTCTCAGCCAAATGAAAAAGTGAAAAAAGATGTCTCTAAAGAACATGGTCCTGCAGGTCAAACTACATTAAAGAAGAGGCAAAGATGATGACTCAGAGCACTCTCTTATCAAATGACTGACCACAGACCATTATTTCAATTTGGCCTCATAACTACTCATATCATGTGACTGTAAACTTAAGTTTGTTGTTTTTCAAATAATATTTTTTTTTTCATTCCCCATTTCACACAACAAGAAACAGGGTGAAAAACGTGGATGTAACCCTGGAATCTATCGACACTCAAGTTCTGTTCTCCAATCTAGAACAAGCTGGTTGTTTCCTCTCTAGGTATGTTTGAGAGGGATACTGCAAGCAAACTCTTTCATAAAGCAAGTCTACTTGAAAAAGTTACTTAGAAGAGCTAGGTAGTATTAAGCATCTCTTCGTTGCTGCTGTGTAGAAATTACACTCCTTCTTAAACATATCTAAAATTTTAAGAACACAAGAAGACATGAACTCCATAGAACCAAGAACCATTTCTTTAAGCTTTGATACCTGGTTCAAATAGTCAATCACTGTGTAAGAGATTAACTTGGGAAAGATGAGAACTACCCTTAACTTGAAAGCCCTGACCTCCTCCTGATAAGGACTTCCCACTTGTTCCTTCATATGCTCTAGGCAATGATGAATGGGGAAAATGGGTAATCTCCAATTCCTCAGATACACAGCTTCAGGAGAGACACTTTGTTCTTCATTACATCAAACAGTTTAAGGAAACCAAACCACATCCACGACAAATGACCTTATCCCACATGTCTCATCAGGTTTCAGATTCCTGCACAGATTCTCTGACTCAGAGCAGCAAGTCTTAACACCTCTGCTTTAACAGACTAATGTACCACCTACTAACCCCACCTACACAGCAGCTTCTAAAAAGTTCCAGCTACCTGCCAGAAATTTGTTGTGAGATAATGCAAGTTAATTTGATGTTGACATGGGATATCACTGGATAAAGCACGAACATATCCATATAGTCACTTCTCACAGAATCATAGAAGGCTTTGGGTTGGAAGGGACCTTGTTCCACTCCCTCTCCTCCCTGCCACAGGGCCAGGACATCATCCATTCAATCTAAGTTGCTCAATGCCCCATCCAACCTGGCCTTGAACACTGCCAGGGATGAGACATCCACAAGTTCTCTGGGCAACCTGGGACCCTCCCTCCCTTGAACTAAAAAAAAAAAAAAAAATATGAAAGAAAATTCAAAATGCAGATAGCTAGGCAAAACACTTCCTAGTGTAGAAAAATCCTTGCCCGCCTGACCTTTCATGAGGCAGCAAGGTATAATGAACCACACTATCAAAAGGAAGTGTTCAAAAACACTCACAAAAACAACTATGAAAAGCACAAGATGGCCTCACTCTTCAGAGCAGCGGTTCTCTGAGTGCACACCCCTGTAATTCTTGCATTTAATTGCTCAAGACCCGTCAGTGATATGCAACGTGACACAGGAGATTTTGTTACTCCTCCAATGTGCAAACACAGAGAATTCCACAGTCCTCTGTGATACTAAACCACTGGCTTATACCACAGAGGGATCCACTGCAAGCCAGCCTCCCAAAGACGGGTCAGCCAAAATGGAACCCACCTCTTTCCCCACACACAGTGTCAATCTGTACTAACAAAATACTCCTGCCTATTGACTCACTCTCCTCACTTTCTATCTTTCTGATGGCCAACTGACAAAGCAGAGCTTACACGGAGCAAACTGTTCCTTAAACTTGGGCTCAGTGCTGTCTGGTAACTACTGAAACTCCCAATAGCAAAAAAAGATACGTATCAGGAGAAAAGATTTATAGGATGAATCATGAATCTTTCAGCCTTTCATCTGTAAGTCTTGGAATCTGCAGCATCATCAGCCAAATTGATCTTAAGATGGACTCTCAGATTCATTACAGTGATCTGAAAAACCATTACCCTGTCAGATAACTATAGCATGAAGCCCCATAGAGGGATCTAAACTTCTCTGATGACTTTATCATGTTGATCTTTTCATTTGTAATCCTTTGCCAGTTTTCATCAACTTATTCTCTAAATTTGCTTTCTGAAATTCACCTACGGGAAATATCTTCTATCAGCACTTCACACATTTGGCTCTTCCTGAAATATTTTGTAGCTTCTCTAGATCTCAACCTCATCTAAATGTGTGAAATCATACAATTCAGACAACCATGCAAACAAGGTTTTAAAATTACCATTTAAATAATAATCTCAGCCTGTTCCATATCGACAACTACTCAGAGTGAATTCACACCCTCAAACACTTGTCTGAGAATATAATAAGATGACTTTGGTACAGCTGTTAACCTGTTTTAGAAAACATTTACCACAGCATTAACATTAACCCTGCAGAGCAATATATGCTGAAGCTATTCTTCAGTCCACTTACCAAAGAGTCCATTCAGCATCAGCTTCAAGAGCCCTGGCCAGGAATAGTAGATAATAGTGGGAACTCATTGGTATGAGCTCCTGTGTTCAAGCAGTAAAACGATTTACATGCATTGTAACAAAACACTTAATGCTTCCCATCACACTCTCTCTGCTGGAGAAAGCTAATTTTGAAAACATTCCCTTTGCTTTCAGCAGACCATTATCTAGTAAAGTTTATATACTTAGAGCAGCAAGTGAATACAGAAACGAGGTATGGGATGGTTCCCTGGAACATAGACAAGCAGACAAAATAAAATTCAGCTTTTTTTGTGTGTGGAAGCGCGGCTTTTGCTACAGCAGAGTTTCCCAATCTGTTGTCAATAAGGTATCAGGAAGTGGCCTGGTATGACTAAACCTGTTTTTATATAAAGTTAAAAAGAATACATATATATGCATACACATGTAAATAAGATGACAAAAATCACTAGAAATAAATGTTTAAAGAAGCACTCAAAGCTAGGTCTAATTTTTGTTAGGTCAAAGTGAAAATAAGAAACACTGCATGATACTTAACTCTTTTTTTTGGTAACAAGTCAGGTAGCCTTTGGACTGAAGGGGGTTGAGAAACTTACCCAGAGAACAACTCAAACAGAAAGCTTTGCTGCTTTACACCACACATTTCACGCTTTAGTTAGCATCCAACGTTCATTACTCCCATTCATACAACTGGATGGCAGCCTGCCCTCCACAGTTAACAGTTTCCTCGAACAAAATTCCTCAAGTCATGCATTTATCCAACCCAAAGTAGAATTTCAAGAGTCTGACTAGCTGCACAGAGGTTTCTACATGTGAGAAAGCACATACAGCACGAAAAAGCAACGCAAGAGCTGGAAGTGTAAGTGGTAAGTCATAACACAGATCTCCTTTCCCTACTTTTAAGTTCTGTCAAAGAAATCTGGAGACCTTAGGCTGCTACATAACAACTTTCTTACACCAAGGCACTACCAAGCTAAATTTATTAGATACATTTAAGTAGAGGGTGCCACGGAGTTACTCATTACATTAGTAGAAGATTTTCTAGAAGGAGAACGAAGTCTGAAAGGAAGCAAAGACTTCATGAAAAATAGTTAAGATTTCTTCTCAATCACCACAAGCTGGGACCATGCAGAGCAAAGGTGATCCAACTCACGGGAAATGCAAGGGAGTACAAGATACACAGATACCTCAGATTTCTCCCTGGCAAAAAAAAAAATGAGAGCTCCACTACAAACTGCTGGGCCAGGAATACTAAAGCAGCAATGTAAATTCATTCATCAGCACTTCCCTTTCCTTTCTGTCTTCTCATGAACGGCCTCAGGAATTATGGAAATGCCTTTCCCCCCTTATTGTGTCAAATGCATTCCACAAAGCAGTGTCCACATCAATCTCTCTGAAAGCTGGTGCAGATCTTAACTACAACTCAAAAAGAAAAAAAAAGTGAGGAAGGGAATATTTTTGAATTCTTCGGTAATCTGAAATCCCCTAAAACCAAGAAAACAGAAGTCCCACCAAAAAAACAAACCCAAACAAAAATCAAACTTTCTTCCTGTTAAAGGCTTTAATATATTAGATGCTGGAAAACAGGCTCTAACATTTTGGGTTTCTACTTAAAAAAACAAACCCAAACCACCACAACTTTCTCAGTGCATATGTCAAACACGTCCTGCACTAGCTGCTCTGCGTTAGTGGGGATTTTTTCTTTTGTTGTTGGGGTTCCCCCCTCACTTTTTATTTTGAGGTGTTGGGGATCGCTACGGTTTTGGAGGGGTTTTTTTCCCCAACTAATTTAAGATTGCTATTCAGCACTTGGGTGTTTTTCAAGATGAAGCAGAGAAAAAAAAAAAAATCAACCAAAAATGGTTGAGACTATCTAAGCTTTATTTAATAACAAAAAAGCACTAGCATTTCTGCATCCCCCTACAGCTGTAGACCTCTTAACTGCTTCTCAAAAATGTCACAATCACATGTTACAGCAGAATAAAAAAAAATTCAACACCTTCCCAAGTCACAACGGTAAAAAAAAAATAAATCTGTGTGACAGAACAAAGAACTAACTTTAAGCCTAGTGCCCTGCTCTTTTAACTATGCTGTTAGATCATCAAGTGTTTGATTAATTAAGCAATTCCCCAGGCCTGGGAATGCAAGGAACACATTCCATTCACAAGCCAGACATGGACTTATACTCCCAAGCTGTGGCAAACACCATAAAACATGATGGAATTACACACATTGAAGAAATAACAGGATTAGGGGAGAAAAGTCCATCAAGGAATGTTCCCAAAGACTACAGAGACAAAACTCAAATCCTTAAAACAGAAGATTGCTAAACTATCATTTTTCAAACCCAGCTCATAACACAGAAGTTGGAAGTGAAAAAAAACAAACAACAAAAAAACCAACCCAAACTAAAAAGGTAACTCAATGTGTAATATCACACACAACTGTTCTCCTGGAAACTATTACACGGGTATTTTTGCTTAACTACAGAACTACCAAGACTACAATCATCCTTCCTTATACAGGTCAAGAAAATCACATCAGAATAAAACATGTATATTTTTGTTTTGCTTTGCACCGTCATTGCCTATTACTCTCTTAATTACCCTAGGGGAAAAAAAAAAAAAAAACACAACTTAATCTTTGCATTTAAGCCTTAAAAAAAGGGCATTCCACATGCTACAGTCACTCAATGGTCTTCTCACACATTTTATACTTAGAACAATTCCTTTCTTATCTGAAATTTGGTTGAAAAGCAATTATTGCAGCCCCCCTCTTTTTGTACCAGTTCCATATACCCGTAACTGATAATTTTTTCTCCACCAACCCACTAAAATTTGAAGATTGTGGGGGAAAGTGCAAATTCTGCTGTTTGCAACTTTTACAGCCCTCCTTGCCAAGCCTTCCTAAAGGCTGCATACATCGTTGAAGATTCACTACCAGAAGAAAAGGAGATACCTCCCCTCCCTCCCCAGCCAACACACCTGGATTAGCTGCTGCAATCACTGCAAAACATGAACAAATGGGAGCAAAAGCAAGGGGAAGAAATAAAAGTTAATGCCAGTGAATTTGCAAATCAGACTTTAGAGTACTGGACATCACCCTTACCCCTTTATCTCTCAATAATGTTAAGGTACTTTTAAGCCTAAAAAATAAAAAAGACACCATTTATATGCACAGTCATAGGTGGGCATGAACAACCCCTGACAGAGCTCACATTACTCAAGAGATTTCGATTCTCTAGAACATTCACTGAATAACTGTTGATCTCCAAAAAAAAGTTACAAATGGGTGTGAAACTTCCAAATCACTGAACCTGCATCACGATGCCAGAAATAAAATCATTCCTGCTTTCACAGCATTATTTTTGTTCCTGATAAAATCATCACGTACCTTCTCTCAGCGTTCACGATATATTCTTTGTCAAAGAAAGACAAGTTTTCTAAACAAGGCTGAGTAGATCAGACAGTTACAGAAGCACCATCACCAGCGTTGAAGTTACTCAGATCAAGAACACTCTACTCAGAGGCAACTGTTGAATCTCTATAAGGCTCCTGAAGCAGACAGTAAATCCATAACAGACATACCTGAACAAGCTCTCTCTTTGATACAGTAGGACATTTTTTCCACAAAGGCTGCTGTTCAATATCCCAATATCTTACATCAGTCCTGGACAGAAATATTCCAAAATAATTTATTTATAAGCATTGTCCACATCAGGAGCATTACAGGCCTATCAGTAACACACTCACACTGGATCCTGAATACAATCCAACAGACCATTTTTTCCCCTACAAAAATGGGCTTACCCATTTGTAACCTCTACTAGCTTTTCCTTCCAAATAGAGAAACAAAAACATATTCTTCATGGAGCAGTAGTTGCCAGTATGAAACTTCAGCCACTTTAAGAGAACTATATTATCCTGTTTCCCTCTAAAATCTTCCACCAGTTCAACTGTAAGGAGTCTAACGTGTTTATTTTCTCAATTGACCCAGGAGCTCCCTCCATTTCTCATTTCACAACAAGTGCTGGTAGCATTTGGCTGCAAGTTTCTCGATTCGGTTGCACTCTCCTCAAACTCCAGCGTTCAGAGCTGCTTCTTTTCAGGCTGGACCTGTTTTTATCATGGGTCTGCAAGCAGGAGAGACAGAGCCTCTGTCCGAGGTTGACCTGGGACACTGCCTACTGAACTGCTTCTTAAACTGTACCCCCGTGCTCTAACGAGCCTCGCAGCCCATTTTTGGTGGGCAGGGTACACGGAGACGCAAAAACCCCTCCTGTGAGCAGCGGCAGGAGCGCTCAGCCGCCCGACTCACCGAAGGAGACGTTCCGGTTGGCGCCCCGTGCCCGCACTCAGCCCCGGGGCAGGGCAGGGCAGGGCAGCTCCCTGGGCAGCGACCGGCCGACCAACGCTGCCCGCCCCGGGACCCGCCTTCGCGGCGGAGCCGGCAAACCCACCGCTCCCCCCCACCCCCGCTTTTTATCAACCAAAGGGCAGAGACCACCTCCGCAGGGGAGGCGAGCCCTCCGCCATACGACACGGGCACCGCCGCAGCCTGGTCCGCGGCGTGGCGGCCGGGGACCCGCCGCCCCCGGGGGAGAAGGAGGAGGCGGCAGATTTTGGCGGGGGAGCGGCCCCGACCCTCCCCGGGGAGCCCCATCACCCTGCTGCCGCCGCCGGCGAGAGGGAAGCGGCGCGGCGGCGGCTGCGCCAACNGGTCACAGCGCGGGGAGGGAGGGGGGGCTTTGGGCGGCCTCTGCTGCCCGAGGGACGTGTCGAATACCAGCGCTTGTGGCAGCAGTTTAGGATAACGTCCCTGATCAGGCAACGCGCCTCGACACACGCTCGAGTGCTGGGGGCTCCAGCTGTCGGGGACGCTCAGCCACCCAGAGGCAATTCGCCGTCCCAGCTGTTGGCTGGATCGCTCAAAGCGCTTCTAAACCGCTTCGAGATTAATAGTAAATCTCCCAAACACCTTAAAGCACAGAAAAAGAAGTGATCGGCTCATGGGCTTAATACAGGCTTTACTAGGAAATCAAATTATTTTTTCCTGAAAACTGGAAAGGGTGCTGGTTAGGAACGTCAGCTTGAGGCACACCTCGTCGTGTGCTACAAAAAGGCAGATAAATAGCTGGTAGTGGTGATAAGACAGTCGTCACACTCTCGCAGCGACTGACGGGAGCCTGCATGCTGTACTTCAAGTCAGATGAGATACTCCAAGACGATTTTGGTATATATTCTTAGTGCCTTTTTCCAAGGCAATCAATTTATACTCCTATAAATCAAGCAAGCAAACAGGGTGTTTGCTACACTCATTACTTTTTATACTGGGATGCATTTGGATTGTAATGAAATATTCTTGATAATAAGTTAAAGCAGATAATGATTTTCCGAGGGAAAAACCATTGTGGTGTTTCGTGCTGTGCACCAGAAGGGATGTGCTAATAAGGGTTAATATGGCAGAAGTGAACATCATCCTCTTCAGGAAGGCACAGAAGTATGAGCATATGGAATGCAAATCCACTTTCTAAAACTATATTAAAGTAAGCATTTCAGGTATGAATGCCTCTCATTTGATTAGGGATCTTTTATTTCCACTTTTTGTACGTTATTAGTCAGGAATGATGTGGCTGACAGTGGTGAAGAACAAGGCATATGTTTTGTAGAGGGGTTTTCCTGGAAATGCAAAACAGCAAGACACAAAAAATACTTCTAGATTCTGCATCTCCAGATAAAGATGCTTCTAATCTATAATAATGCTTGATGCTTTTAATATCCAAAGTATTTGATGTATTCACTGAAGTTCCTGATATTTATTAATCTTGGGAAGATTAAAAAACCCCAGAAAATGATAAAGTGTGAATTATTTAGAATGTGAGTAATTACAATAATAATGCTCTCCCTTGGAACTTTTCATGCCTCTACAAAGATATGACTTGAGTGATTCTCCTTTTCTTCTTGCCTCCAAGCTGTTCTAGCTGAGATCCCCACAAGGCTAAAGCTGTGTATGGCATTATTTAAGCTGAGAGGCCCTTGAAATCATGTTTATCCAGCAGCCGAGCAGAGAGTTTTGCATGCTCAGCACTTCTGAAAACTAAGCACTCCACAATTTTTCGCCTATATAGCATTTTTTGAGAAAATGAATGGAGGAATCAACATGTTCTCATTTAGCTATAGATTTTTGATTGGTCTGTACTTAAGCTAATAGCATAACTATTTATTTGGTATAAATAAGACATTCTCAACTGAAGATTGCTTTTTAAATCTATGGGAGGAGTCCCGAAGAAAAATACTGTGAAAGATAATTCAACTGCAGAAACAATTTTTGAACAGGGCCACAAAAATTGTGCTTGATGTAAATTGTTGGACACTTTCAGACTTGCTGTAACTGCAGCAAAAGCTTTTGGAAAACCTGTAGCATAAAGAAACTATAATCACCAAAGAGAGAAGGGACAGGTGTTAGCAGGCTGCAAATATAACATGAAAGTATGGGACTAGCTGCAGCCTTGGCCTTTCAATTGTTCTGTGCATGCTCTGTAAGTATTAGCTAAAATTTCATGCAGAACTTGCTTAATCTTTCAGAATTCAGTTTAGGAAACAGACAGTGCTGTAAGCTCCACTATTCTCAGGTCACTTGCATTCAGTACAATTCACGAGGCATTGCTGTTTTCACAGGTGTGGTACAAAAAGCCATTCCTGCTAGATTTCATTCCCCAAATTTCCCACTGATTAGAGGTTTTGCACATGGAATACTTACAGGAACAGGCTCCAGCTGCCAGCACCAAAGCATCTGGGTTTAAAAGTTTTTCCACTCACCCTCAGATTGCTGATTAAGGACTGGAAGGGAAAGAAGAGGAGTGAGATAGTAGCACAGGGACTGAAGGAAGGAAGGAAGGAAGGAAGGAAGGAAGGAAGGAAGGAAGGAAGGAAGGAAGGTCAAAAATTGCTGTGAAGTAAGGGAAAGTGCAAATAGTAGACCATGCAAAGATAGGAAAGGAGGATCCACTGTTTAGATTCAGTGTTTAACCAAAGTGATTGTAAAAGTAGTAGTCATCTTAAAAACAGGAAAGAAAGGTAATATACAAAAATTATGCATTCCAATAATAGACAGCTGTGGTGAAACACAGGCAAGGGAGACCACATACTGGCTCCTGGAAGAGCCACGTTATCTTGAGGATCCAGATGGGACTAGAGAGTGAACTGCAGCACAGCCTCCCTCACATCTGGAAAAATACATGGTCGTGATGGCAGCAGAGGTAACAGCATTTTCTTTGCACTTCAGCATGTCAATGCTGCTGCCAACCAGGAAGTCAAAGCCTGGTCAACCAGTGTGACAGAACGAGGGGATAAAACCCAAACCTGCAAAAAGCATCAGTCCTCACTTCCGTTCATAAGCTTTGCCCATAGCTTAGAGAGGGAACTGACACCCTCAACCAACTGAATTTGAGTGGAGTTAGGAGGCCATCTGGTGACTAGCTGATAAATTACAGAAACCAGGTTTCTTGCCTTAATTTCTTTTTCAATATTTTCTCAAAACATGCAAGATACTGCATGATAGGGTCTAGAAAGATAGGGTCTGCATTTAAAACGCTAAGTACAATACCTGCTCTGCACTTCTCCTGAATTGTTTACGGTGGCACTCTTATTCAGTCATCTGTATTTTGATGATTTCATTAAAAGCAATGAAAAAAAAAAAAAAACAACCAAAAAAACCAACCTTGCACAAAATGCAAGTGTTGATCTCAGGAGTGAACATGGGTGAACTTTTCCCTCAAGAGCTGTTCTTTTACCTCTCAAAATGTCACCAAAACCTCAAGACAGCATCAAGATAAAATTCCAAGTTCCCTTTGCAGCTTCAAATGCAGTTAGTATGAATGCTGGGGCGGGGGAAATGATCCCCTGTGGAGTTTTGCATCAGGCTGAGGTGCTCAAGTCAGAAGGCAATGGTTATCTGATAACCAGAGGTCAAGTGTCTCAGTCACAGCTAGCATGAGAGAACTTCACCAGCTTGAAAACCACACTGAGACGGTAGAGTGATGCAGGCTAGGACTTCAGCTCACTGGAAAACACTGGAGATACTTGTCTTGTCCTTCTGTCTGTGCTGAGAGATCGCCCTGTCTAGCAAGGTTCAGTGCCCCTTTGAAAGGCTGCTCCTGCTCACCAGAGCGCTGCGGTGGTGATGCGGGATGGCGAGCAGCGATTTGTACCTCACGGAAAAACACGTTCTTTTAAAAACACAGAAGTCTCGTAGGGACTAATGGAGACAGCTTGGCACAGCCGACCCACAGCCGGCTTGGGCACGGCTGGTGATGAGCCACCCAGCTGCTCCCGTCGCTGGGTGCTCACAGCCGCCCAGCACCCGCCCCGCCGCCGCGGCTGATGTGGCGACTCCCGTCGGGCCGTACCATCCAATCCCGCCACCCGTAAGTGTGTGTGTGTGTGGAGGGGGGGGGGGCGGGGTGTCACTGCACTCCGCGGTCTCGCCGCGCCCCAGCACAAAAGCGCCGGCGTCGGCGCAGCAGGGAGCGCCTCCCCCACTACACGAGTTTGGTAGCGCCTGCATGGGCAGCGCAAGCCTTCGGGCGAGCGCATGATGGAAGGTTTGTAAGGGGGCGCTGGGCAGGTTTCGCGTCAGTGCGCTATCCTGTCACCTTCCGCATAGCCCTGGACTGGGAAATACGCTGAGCTACGGAAAACGCAGGAAAGTTTCACTGTGCGTTAGCACTGTCAAATGCTGCGGCGCCTCCCGCGTTCCGCGTCCCTAAAAATGGTCCGGCCGAACCCCACCTCAGTGGCCTGGGAGGAAGCGCCATTTTGGGTTCAACCACAGCGAAGCACGAAACGGGGGGAGGAACCCACGCCTGCTGCAGGGTGAGAAGAAGCGAAAGCCGGCGCTGGCTGAGCGAGGGTTGGGCGGCGAAGGGGATTGCTGCCGCCGCCACCTCTGAGCGGTGCGGGGAGAAGACGGCAGCGGAAGGAAGTAACGGCCGGGCAGGCATTTCCCCCCCCCCCCCGAGCCGCGGCAGTTGGTAGGCGCCGGCGCGCGAGGCCGTGTGGGCCTGGCGCACATGGCCCGGCGGTAGCAGCTCCCCCGCCCCTCCCCCGCTCCTTTTCCCGTGGCGCTCGAGCAGGGAGCGCGGCCGGCGCGGCCCCGCACCGCACTGACCCCCATGCAGGACACCGAGGAGAGCCCGGCGGCCGCGCCGCCCGGCGCCCAGCGGCCCGAGCAGGAGCCCGAGCACACCGACGGGGCCCCGCCGCCGGCGGAGCCGCCGCAGCAGCAGGAGGAGGAGGAGGAGGAAGAGGGAGAGAGGCGAAAAGAAGAATGTGGTGAGGCTGAGGCGCCGCCGGGACCTCCCGAACCGCCGCCGCCCGCCGCCGAGGAGGCCGGCGCCGACCCCGAGCAGCCGCCGCCTCGCCCGCCCTCGCCTCAGCCGCCGTCCGGACGCGGAAGCCCCGAGAAGGTCGAGGCCGAGCCGTCGAGCGGGGCCGAGCCCGAGGCCGAGCCCGAGCCAGCTGCCGAGGCCGAGGCTGAGCCGCCGTCGGAGGCCGAGCCCAGCGCGTCGCAGGAGGACGGGGAGGCCGCGCCCGCCGTCCCCCTCGAGCCCGAGGACGAGATTTCCTTCAGCGACCCCGAGGACTTCGTGGACGACATCAGCGACGAAGGTGCGCGCCGAGCCGGCGGCGGGGAGCGGGCGGCGGCGCCTGGGCCTGGCCGGGAGGGACAGGGAGGGGCCGCGGGGAGGCGGGAGAGCCCCGGCGGCGGGCCCCGGGCTGGGCGCCGCGGAGCAGCGGGCGCCCGGCGGTGCCTGGTCGCCCCGTCGCGGGAGAGTGCGTGGCGAACCGGGCCCTCTGCTGAGAAACCCTCCGCTTCCCCGAACCCCCGTGGGGCCGGCAGTGGACTCTCTCCCCTGCGTGCCGTTGCGATAGTGGACTGCTCGTCATGCTGAGTACACACCTTCCTCGTAGTCGTGTTTCTTAAATGAACCTTCTTCAGGTGTGTCCACTCACTGTACGGTACTACTTACTAGTTGTTCTTAAATGCGTTAAACTTCAGGTTTCGCTCTGAGGGCTGCTCTCACAACGTCGAGTCACGAACTCGTGTGCTTTCCCTTTGCACATTCCCCTTTTCTCCCCGTAGTTGAACTCAACTGTAAAAACAGAAGTTTTAAATTATTGACCTGATGCTTCTAAACTAGGTTTCATCGGGTTTTTTTGGGTTGTTTTTTATGCGTGTGTATGTGCATCTAGAGCAAAATCCAATAGGTAAATAGTATGGGCTTGAGGAGGGGTCCTGCTCATGAAGATGTGACATAGGTACTTGAGGGCAAGAAAATAAGGGAAATTTCCTTATGGCAGTTGAAAAGTCACCCTGAAGCTCTTTTAAAAGTATTTGATGTTGACTATCTTAAAATGGCTAAAACTTAATAGACAATCAAGGGAATACTCAATTTTGACATATAGGAGCTAAAACTTTTTTACTATTTTGCAAATAAATCTTTTTAGATAAGTTATCTCAGTTCTTGAATAGTGAAAAATCCCTATTTTGACGATACTTGTTCTAGTATATGCTTTGTAGGGTCTCGGGTACATGTATCCTAGATGTTGTAGGGTTCCAGGTTACATGTATCAAAAGTGGAAAAATGTTTCTTAAAGCATGTGATGGTAATTCAGTTGGTTATTTCCATTTGTAGTGGAATACAAGTGGTGTATGTGCCTGCTAGTGTTCCAGTTCAGTGTTGAGCTTGATAAAATGGTAGCAAAATATCTCAGATTAAGAAAGCATTTGCTGTTTTCCCGGTAGCAGTCTGTATAACTCTTTGGATTTTTACATTTGTTTTTTAAAAAGGTTTTGGCAAAGCTGGCTGCAAGTGTATGGTTGGATTATTTTTGTCTAGTTAAGTGCTTGTGTGATATACTCTGTCTACATCTGAAAATATTCTGTTCATTTCTGTCTATTCAAAACCAGCATATTTTCCATCCTAGGCTATTTTACTAAGGCTTAATTTGTTTTCTCATCTGTATGAATAATACAGTGTTAGTGTCTGAACTGGTGTTTGAAGTTTAGTTGCTCCTGCTGGTCTGGCTTTCCACCTGTCAATGCTAACTCTTTGAGCTTCCTCATCCCTTTCCTTTCTCCCCGATGACTCCTCACAGAGAAAGGCAGTTCCTCGGTGTCACCAAGCCGAGGCTATTCCAGTGCTCACGATAACATCACATCTTCAAGGACACCTTTGATCTGGACCAGCTTTAGGATTGGGCCATCTCAGATACATTACTTCATTTTTTTTTTTTCCCAAAGAATGGTGGCAGAACAACTGATCCAAGTTCAAGCAGGAGAGATGTGTCCCATAACCACCTAGCTGCAATGCAGCTTTAGTTCAGATAATAAGTGGTCCTTAAAGTACTGCCAGCTGAAGATAGCTGCATGCCCACCCCACCCTGCTTTTGTTGTGGGTGGAGTAATAGCTGGCAAAACCAGCTTCTTACCTTTTGTTGAAGATTTTTTTGTTCACAGTTTTGAATTTAAGGTAGAGGAAGGGTACAATGTAGGTATTTGTCTTTAATCTGGTACAGTTTTGGTCCAACGCTGGGTATTGTGTTCTTGTGCGTGAATCTAAATACACATTCCTTGGTTTGTCTGTAGGCCTACAAAGTCTTTTTGTGAGACATGGTTATGAAAAAATGACTAATAGAGGAAAAAAATGACCCTTTTGTTGGGTTTTTTGTTGTTTGCTTTTTCTTTTCTCTTGTAGATTTCTGTGGAAGTTGTCCTTGTGGGATATGCTCTGGTTTTATATGTGGAGAGAAACTAACATATGGGATTGTAGGGTAAA
Source organism: Urocolius indicus (assembly GCA_013401255.1). Classification (NCBI taxonomy): domain Eukaryota; kingdom Metazoa; phylum Chordata; class Aves; order Coliiformes; family Coliidae; genus Urocolius; species Urocolius indicus. Next base: position 282,358 of record WBNH01010858.1, on the reverse strand, counting down.
CAAGAAATGTATAATTCTTGCAATTTTTGTAGGCATAGCAGACACTTGACTCTGTGTGTCCTAAATGGTAGGCAAGTGATTACCTATCCACCACTTCAGTGTATTGTCAGCTACCTGGAGAATGGCATATTCCTGAAAGAATAACTTGAGGTCATGTGTATACTAGGAAGTTAAGTCATCTGTGGTGTTCTCTTCTGGATCTGTAAGAGTTTCAATCGAGTTTCAACTTTGCAGCAAAAAGTTAGAGAAGTAGGGGAAGGTGGTCCAAAATAACTTCAGTTATTTGCACCAGTTTTAGTCAGTGTGGTAGAAAATACTGTCTATAGAGTGATTAGGTTGCATTTTCTTTCCATTTCTTTGCTGTGTCTTCCAAGTAATGCTCTTTAAGTTGTCATCATCTGTGACAGTGCTCATTGGGACTGGTGTCTCTGTTTTCTGCTCATCCATAGTGATCTGCATGGTTTCATGCTCTCACAATATCTGTGGTTATCTCTGGAGTTTTTAATTAACTTTTCCTGTTCTAGATTTTTTCCTTTCCCAGGTTTCGATCTGCTGCTCCCCACTCAGGGCTTTCGTCTAATTTATTTCTTAAACATTCTTTTTCTCCTCTCCTCACTAATCTTTGCATTGTACACTCATCACTGAATATTTGACTTGCTCTGTAGTGTAAATGCAATCTTAGCCATTTTTTAAATAGTTGCCATAAACTAGTTGGTAGAAATGGGAGAAGTTCACAGGTGTAGTCTAAACTGTGGAGTAAGTAAAATGATGTAATATGGAGGTTTATTTCTCTAACCTCTTCATCTTTCTTTAGTTGCTACCATCAATAGTGGGTTTTCACAGTTTCTGAATCTGTTTTTATTGTATAAGTCTGCATCTTTTAACTTTTTGTTTGTAGTTCCTACTTGCACAGAAGAATGTCTTTTTTAATAATAAATACTACCGACAGCAATGTTCTGTGACTGTGACATTATCTCGGTGGTGATAGCACCTGTTTACACACAAGATTTTGGGAAGCGTATTGCTCCAAACCATTCAATAACCTGTTGAAGCTTAAAGTTAAGAGAAGGACAAGATTTTTTTTTTGTTAGCTTGAAGTTCCAAGTAAGCATATCTCTTCATTGCCATAGATCTTTCCAGTGCTGTTTCTGAGCAGAATAATTTCTAGAAATCAAAAACCAGCACAATTCTGTAGAACTGTCTTCAAAATACTACACACCTAGAACTGTGTTTCATTTGTTCTCATATTTGAAGTCTTTCTACATGTACTTGGATTTTTTCCTGGTCTGTGAATGCCATGTATGGTCTGACTCCCCTAGTTTTACCTCACATTTTAATTTGGAAGTATAGCACTTCAGTTCTGTCCAGTCTTGGATTTTATAGTTGTCTTTACATAAGCTTAAAACTTACTGCATATTTACATGTGTATTTTTTCCTATTTATATGGCATGTGTGAAACTGCAATTCATTTCAGCACCTTTGTCTCTTTGTTAACATAATGTCTATTGTAGGCTATTTTAAGTACACAAAACTAAGAATGTCAATAAAACAGAAGCAGTCTGCCACTTCTAAGTGTTAGTTCTTTAGAATACAGTAGTGCAATCATGTCGATAATTGGTCATGCCTCTACAACTTACACACTGAAACAATCAATAATTTGACAAGAATTAAAGTGTATGTTTGGATGGGATGGGTAGAGACGATGAGGGATTTTATTTCTTGAAAGGTTTAAAAAATACTTTAAGCTAAAATTTTTTAAAAGGTTGTCTGGGTATCCTTGGTTGTAGCACTTCAATTTCAATCTATTGAGGACTAAATCATTGATGTAATTTTTCTGACTGTTTTTGGTTCTACAGGTCAGTACATTTCTGTAGCTGAGTAGTGTTAATTTGAGAAGTGTGTTTAAATTTGTACATCACCCACCAATGGGATTTAGCTGGTGAATAAAAAAGAACCTGATGGAACTGATTTGAGTTAGATACGTCTGGAACTCCACAGAGTGTGTGTCTAGAAGCCTGCCATGTAAAAACAATGAAGCAGTTTCTGAAGCCTCTGATTTTGTGTACAATTCACAGGTGTACTTTGTGCTTTTTGACTGTTTTTTATCCCAGTGTGGTATGCAAGCCCCACTGAAGGGTTACAGTCCTTCCAAATGAACGTTCTTCCCTCTGTGTGTGGGGAAACTTCCAACAATGCAGACTCTTCCCAGTAGAAAGCTTGAAGCTGACAGTGCAGGAACTGAACAAACCATCCCACCAATAAGCACTCTCAAAACTTGTAAGATGATGTAGGAAAGGGGAATGAGTCTGGCCAGGGTATGAAAACATGCGCTTGCCTTCTCTTGCTGCACACTTAAATATGGCTTTAAGTATTTTGTCTTATACCTTCAGTTCTGTGCTTAATTAAAGGTTTAGATGATGTGAGTTCTCAAACATAATTACAGTGATGCTAAGACATGCACAGCTTCTAGTATGGCAGATAGTTTTGAATTATGCAAAAAATCATGTAGTTTGGGAGGGAGGTACGTTTTACATTTCTTTTTATCACAGTCATCTAGTTGTAATTTGAGCAAGGCTTGATAGTCAGAGCTTGGGTAGTAAATCTTATAGTTGTCTGCTGTAACATCATTTTTGAAGACCATATGAGCCAGTTCCAACTCTTGAAACAAGCTAATAATGCGAATTGTTGACATCCTTAATGTAAGATATTTCTTTAAGGAAGACTCCAAGAGTTGGCTGCTTGAAGTTTGTCAAGTAACTGTGTAATCCTGCCTCTTAGCTTGGAACTGCTGTTGGAGTAGTGTCTATTCACTTCAGTTATTTCTCCGATAGAATGTTCATTCACTACCAAGTTTCTTAAATGATTCTTGACATTACCTGAAAGAGGAAATCTTCCTGTACTTTCAGTTACTACTCTTTCAGTCTCCTGTCTTTCTCCTTAACAATGTAGACTGGTGCCTTAGTTTCTTGTATGGTTCTTCTTTGCAGAATTACTTGGTGATGTACTGAAGGATCAGCCGCAGGAAGCAGATGGAATTGACTCAGTAATTGTCGTCGATAATGTTCCCCAGGTTGGACCAGACCGACTTGAGAAACTGAAGAATGTCATCCACAAAATATTTTCTAAGTTTGGGAAAATAATCAATGAATTTTATCCAGAAGCAGATGGGAAGACAAAAGGGTAAGTCATGATGGAAATAAGATTGAAACATTGCTGTGACTTACACTTGATGATGTGTGTCAACATTGTATGGCCAATTTCTATGATGACCTCATAGTGATGCTCATCGCTGTCTTCTACCTTGGTCTGTACAATCCTGATGTCTGCTCTCAGTCACAAATATAAGATCCTAAGAGAGCTGAGAAGCTTAATAGCTTGTTAGTCTATAGGGAGAAGGGAGAATTAATTATGGAAACAATTCAGTGAGGTTTGTAAGACAAATTTCTGTGCAGTACAAAATGAGATTTTCTTGTTAATTTTCTGTCACGGCTAACAAATAAGTTAAAGGCCCATTTTAGTTAAAAAGTTAGTGGGTGTGCTGGTTATTGCAAAATGGTCTGTCAGTATTCTGTGTTTTCCAATGCTTGTGCTTACATTTATGACTCCAGCTTCCTGAAGATCAGTCAGCCTTTCCTGGTACCCTTTTCTCCTTCTTGAAATGGAGGAGAAAACTAATCAGAAATGATCAAGCCCAAAGAGAGAGGGCCAGGGAAAGGAAGTTTCAGGGAGGAAAAGCTAGGCAAACAGCAATATGATAAATATGCAGTTTTGCTGTGGCTTGTTACTGTGGTTGGAGTACCACATATTCCTGTCTTAGGGAGGAACCTATAGTTTAGAAAGCATTAAAAAAGTGGATTTTCTGGAGTGGAGGATATTCTCTAAGCAATCTAAATCACTCATCCGTGGCAGTTGGTTCTGTAAGGTCGGTGTGAGAAGCATGAGAAAATGATTCTCACTCTCTATGCTCCTGCCTCTTTGAGGCAGTGTCTGACAGTCTTCAGGATACTGTTTAGTTTAAGTCTGCTGGAGTACAAGCTAGATTTTATTGGTGGCAAGAAAGAAGCTGAATGGCATTCAATGAAAAGAAAAGACGAGTGGTGGTTTGAGGTGCCTAGGACGGGAATATTTACAATTTCTAAATGTGATCTGTCATTCAACTGGAGAGAGCTGCATGCTTAACCTGCCTGTTACTGAATGTCATTGTTGTTCCCTGTTGCATCAAACTTGCATTCATCACTTGGTGTAGACCATTTACAGAAAGGTTATCAGTCTAATTCAGGACAAGCCTGTACAATTGAAAAGTGACTCTAATGGACGTGAATTGCTTTTGTCCTTAACCAGTTAGGGACAAGACAAGAAGTAGATACTCTCTACCAAATTCTTAGTTGATCTGCATTGTTTCTTTTTCATATTTAATTTATTTTTCTTATTCTGATGAGCTTGTCAATGATGACTTTCTACTTTTGTCTTTCCATGTAGGTACATCTTTCTGGAGTACATGTCTCCATCTCATGCAGTAGATGCAGTGAAGAATGCAGATGGATACAAATTGGATAAACAACACACTTTCAGAGTCAACCTTTTCACAGACTTTGATAAGTAAGTGCAAGTGTTGTGTATATCTGTAAATATGAGGGATTCTAATCAAGAGTGCCTACACTGAGAGTAACCAATTAAATTGCTCTTTCAGGTACATGACAATCAGTGATGAATGGGAAATCCCTGAGAAACAACCATTTAAGGATTTGGTAAGGATGTTTTTGAAAAGTGGAACCAATATTCAGCATAAGATGAAATGATTACTGCAGTGTTCATGTGAAAATAGAAATGATGTGTTAATAGTGTTATTACAAAGAGCAGTAGTGATCATGTACTCTTCTTCATTCTCACTGTTAAAAAGTGACAGGAGAAATTTAGTGGTCCCACATAAGTACCTTAAGTCATTTAAAAATACAATTTTGGAAGCATCTCTTCTATTTTTAAATGTTTGAGACAAACTCCTGTGTTGGTTACCACTAGGTTTTTATGAAGTTCTCTGGAGGAAGGGAGTTATTGTTATTTTTTTATATATATATATTTAATGAAAAGATAGAAAAAAAACGTAAAGTTATTTTAGGCAAGAAGTGTTAAACATCATCAAACCACCTTGAAAGTCCACCTTTTTTATGACTTGTTCTCTTAGCCTTCAATACCCAGTAGTTTCAATTATTTAATTTCACTTTTACCATTGCAATCAAGTTTTAAGGCTCTAAAGTTGCATGCTGTGTGTAAGACCAACTTCCACCTCCCAGGTGGATATTCGTTTGGGGAATTTGTCATCTTAACTTTTGACTCGCTACTAATCTTTTTGCTATGTGTTTTGTTTTTTTTTTTCCCTTAGGGGAATCTCCGATACTGGTTGGAAGATCCTGATTGTAGGGATCAGTACAGTGTGATCTTTGAGTCGGGAGACCGTACCTCCATTTTTTGGAATGATATCAAGGAACCTGTTCAAATTGAGGACAGAGCAGTGAGTGTCCTGGGAGTGCACATTGCACATACACTGTCAGTCTCATTCATTTTTTAAAAAGATACTTTTTTTTCCCCCTCCCATTACTTCCTTTTGAAGAGGAATGATGAAATTCCATCCTTCGTTAGCTACTTGGGTGAAACGTGGAGTTAACTTGCTTGTGGTGTTAAACTTGTTTTTTAAACTGATCCATGATGCATATTAGTTTCCTTCATCTGTATATTATAGATGATTCAGAAAGACCTCAAAATGCAAAGTCAGAGTTCAAGTAGTACTATTCCTTAGAGCTGAGTATGTGCACAAGTATCCTGCTTCTGATCATTTCTTTTTTTGCTGACCACAAAGGTGCTAAAGAGGAATAACTGGTTTGGTAATAGCATGTAAAAGGGAGAGTTAGAGTGCCTGTCTGCTGCAGGCAGCTGACTGGCCTGAGAACTGTTGTTACCTAGAAGCATTTTCTTTAATAATCATTATGTGTTACAGTGAGTGTCTCTGAGATGATGAGTAATTTTGCCTATCATAGTCTATACTGCTGAAGCCTCTCTATCTTAAGTATATTGTTATTAAGAAATTTAAATACTTAAACTTAGCTCTGAGAAGAGTGTGTTCTCACCAGGGCTGAAACAACAAAGAAACCCAAGTCTGTTAGGTGGGTTTAATTGTGAGGGTGACAAAGCAGTGAAGCAGGCTGCCCAGAGGGGTTGTGGAGTCTCCTTCCTTGGAGGACTTCAAGACCCGTCTGGACACGTTCCTATGTGACCTGATCAAGGTGAACCTGCTTCTCCGGAGGAGTTGGACTAGATGATCTCTAAAGGTCCCTTCCAACCCTACCATTCTATGATTCTATGATCACTGTACTGGGAAAGTGGGATTTTTTTTGTTATCAGAAGTCGAAAATACCTCAACAGCCGGTTTTCAACCTGAAAATCTCCAAAACTAGTCCACAGGATCACCAATTCAAAAAATCTTTACTTAGTAAATGGATTTGCAAAATGTGGTGCTACAAGCTACATGTTCATTGTTTCTGTTCTAGGAACGTGGCATGAAATTAAACTTTTTGTGTGTACTTTTTTAATCCAGAGGTGGACAGAAACCTACGTACGCTGGTCCCCCAAGGGAACCTACTTGGCAACGTTCCATCAGAGAGGCATCGCACTTTGGGGCGGAGAGAAGTTCAAGCAGATTCAAAGGTTTAGTCACCAGGGAGTGCAGCTTATTGACTTTTCACCCTGTGAGAGGTATGTGCTGTGGCTTTGTTTTGGGATAAGTGATCATAAGCATGAAACACACATCTTCTAGCTGCTGTGCCTTTAAATTTCATGTGGTCGATTCTGCTTTATCTTTTAAAGTACTGCTTTTCATGCATTAATCCTTAGAATGGGGGGAAACTGCTTGACTCTTCTTTGACTTCAGGAAAGACTGTTAACGTAATCTATAATATTTGGTGTACAGAATGGAGCTGACAAGTTTCCTCAAAGATGATGATGTCCCAAGAGAGAAGACAACATTTTTTTCTTTATCCTCACTATGGGATGCCTGTAGTGTTAGGTTTCTAGTTCTCTGTAAGGTTTTTCAGTTGAGTAGCATTCTCCAAATCTATAGTACTGAAATTAATTCCTTATGCTTCTTTTAACGTTACAGAGCTCTTTAAGGGAAGTTTAAAATACTTTCAGAACTGAGATGCGCTTTTTTATTGATAGCTTTTGAGTAACAGATTTGGAAGCAATTAGGTTTTATGTTTGATTGTATTAAGAGATTATTTATCTTTCAAGGGAGAGATCTAGCATACCTATAGTTCAGATTGGTTAAGGTCAATGTTTTTATATTTGGCTTGAAACTAATGATATTCTTGAGGCAAAACTGTGTAGAAGCTAATGGTGTATTTTGTAAGTTGTTCTTCTGTAACATTAATATGGGAAGACTTACACATAAATCTAGAGTATGTTCTGTCAGAAGGATGTCAGAAATACTGTCTTGTAAGCTTTCTCCCTCTTTTATGATACTGTTCTTTTCCCTACTGTCTAAAAAGTCCTGTTAGAGAAACTGCTGCTTAAAAGTGCATTGTATTTAAATATTATTAGAATGAAAGCCTGCTTGTGCTGACATTCTAGATGAAGTTGTGAAATTGATTCTTTCTTTTGTAGGTATTTAGTGACCTTCAGCCCTTTGATGGACACACAAGATGACCCTCAAGCTATTATCATCTGGGATATTCTAACTGGGCAAAAGAAGCGAGGATTCCACTGTGAAAACTCAGCTCATTGGCCTATTTTTAAGTAGGTTGAGAAACAATTAGAGTAGAAAGAAGTAATCTTAGACTTCATTTAATAGGAACTGTCTTTTAATCCAGTATTTTTTTAATTTGGTTAGATGGAGTCACGATGGTAAATTCTTTGCTCGAATGACTTCAGATACCCTCAGCATCTATGAAACACCTGTAAGTTCTTGCTTTTTTTGTGTAATACTCATTGCGTTATGATGTCAGCCTGTCCCATGGTATCTGTTTTAAAAGATACACTCTAGAGCTGGGTTTAAAAGGGAAGAAATCTGTTTGCTCTTGTTTTTTTCCCAGAAAAAAATAAGACTTTATTGAACTCTGAAGGTAAATTTCACATGACACTTTTAGAAGGATTAGACAGCTCAATATCCTACTTAAGAGTCAATAGGATCAAGGTTATTTGTTGCCTCCCAGCTCTCAGTAGGATGTGAGTGATAAAGTGCCCAAAGCGCTCTATAAATTGCAGCCTAATCGAGTCTGTTTTGCTTTATAATTCAGGCTGCTGGACTCATTAGTTCTGTGCAGCAGTTTTTATTTTACTTGTAATTGTGATATAAATCTGTTCATAATAAAAAATAAGAACACAAGATCTCTGAGCAGAGTGGAACCTCATGAAGTTCAACAAGGACAAGTACAGAGTCCTGCACCTCAGGAGAAACAACCCTATGCACTGGTACAGGTTGGGGTTTGACCTGCTGGAGAGCAGCTCTGCAGAGAGACCTGGGAGTGCTAGTGGACAATAAACTAAACATGAGCCAGCAATGTGCCCTCATGGCCAAGAAAGCCAGTGGCATTCTGGGATGTATTATGAAGAGTGTGGCCATCAGGTTGGGGGAGGTTCTGTTTCCCCTCTCCTCTGCCCTGGTAAGGCGTCATCTGAAGTCCTGTGTCCAGCTCAAGAGGGACAGAGAACTAGAGAGAGTCCAGCACAGGGCCACTCAGATAATCAGGGGAATGAAGTATCTTCCTTATGAGGAAAGGCTGTGGGATCTGGGGTTTGGGAGCCCTGGCACAGGCTGCCCAGGGAGAGTGTGAAGTCTCCTTCTCTGGAAGTTTTCAAAACTCACCTGGACACGTTCTTGAGTGACCTGATCTGGGTGGCCCTGCTTGAGCAGGAGGGTTGGACTAGATTATCTCTAAAGGTCCCTTCCTACCCTACTATTCTATAAAAACTACACACCATTTCCTTGTTTATGTGCTCTGATAATAAGAGTAGAAAGTGCATGTATAAGTAAAAGAATGTAATGAACTTCAATCTTCACACCTTTCTCTTTTTAGTCTATGGGTTTGCTGGACAAGAAAAGTTTGAAAATCAATGGGATAAGGTAAGTGTGTTCCTTTGTGAAGATAACTGCTGTCTTTAGTTGGACTCTGGGGCTTTTTATTGTGAGAGGAATCTGTAGACTGTTGACTAGATCAAATGGCATTGTATGCTGAATTAGTGAAATTAGACAAAGTGACAAAAAGGAATGGAAAACTCTCCATTTCTTGATGTCCACCGTTGACAGCTTGTATGCTTCAAAAGGCTCTTTGTGGTACTGTGTATTCTAGGGTCTAGTTTGGGAGTCCTGTTGCTTGTGCACAAAAATGCCATCAAGCCAGGATGTAATCTGTTAGGGAATATCTCCCTAACAAGATTTGTGTGCTGGTTTAAACCCGTGTGCCGTATACTGCTTGTTGGCAAGGAATGGATTCAGTTTTGTGTGTGTCTGCACAATAGACACTTGACTCCTGTGAGATCTTTTTTGAGGTACCTATCTGTAGGGCAAGTGTTGCCACATGCAAGAAGATGACCTCTAGTGTAACTTAGTTTTTCTTCCTCATGAGTTTATTCCTCCTGTTTCTTAGGTCTTTGTCAATGATACTGGGTGTAATCTCAACTCTAGTGAACTAACAATGTAACATTAGTCATTCAGCAAGTGTAAATAATGGTTTAAAAATCTATTTTGCTGTGATGTGTGTTATTAAAGTGTCCTCCATTGCTTGTCTGTGTCTGTCTTTATTATTGAGAGCTGATATTTGCCTGCGCTATTCAGGTGCAACAATGAAAATGGTTTCTGCTTGTAGCATCTCTAAATAAAAATTAAAATGGCATATTTTAAACTTTATTTTCCTGTAGAGACTTCTCATGGTCTCCAGGTGGTAACATAATTGCTTTCTGGGTGCCTGAGGACAAAGACATCCCCGCAAGAGTGACTTTGATGCAGCTGCCTTCTAGACAAGAAATTCGCGTGCGGAATTTGTTCAATGTTGTAGATTGTAAACTACACTGGCAGAAGAATGGGGATTACCTGTGTGTGAAGGTAGACAGGACTCCCAAAGGCACACAGGTATGGGGATTCTTGTTATATTAATAAAATTTGGCTCTGTGGCATGCTGACATCACATTTTCTTAGTGCTACTTTCAAGATAGTGTAAATTATGTGTCAAAACTATTTTTTATTTCTCTGTTGAAATTTGAGGTGTGTGGAGAGCAGAATCTAAGGTGTTTGCATCCAAGTTTTTCCTTTGACTTTAATGGTGTTTTGGACTTGGGTGAGAGCTATATGCTTCACCTCTTTTCCTATCCACAGTTGTTGAACAACCCCATAGATCATGCTGCACAAGAGACCACATGTTTATCTATCTTAATTAAATTTTGTAACAACCTGAAAAAAAACCCAAATGTTTTTGTACAATTCAGTAGTTATTTATCAGAACGGAAAAACTTGGAAAGTTTGAGTAATGAGGCATGATGTATTTATTTGCTCTTGTTAAAGAAGCAAATCTTGCCTCTGTCTCATGCTGCATCCTGATAGGCTAATTGTGTACTTGTCTTTCTGTCCCTCACAGTAAAAAGATTTGTTCTACTACTTCTGTGCTGGGTAATGAGCTAATCTTTGCCTTTACAGGGAGTAGTGACCAACTTTGAAATATTCCGAATGAGGGAGAAACAGGTGCCAGTGGATGTGGTGGAAATGAAAGGTAATGCCAAGTATCTCCTTACGCTTCATCTTCTACCTTTTTTTTTTTTTTTTTTTTTTTTGAGCAGGCACTGTGTGTTTCTTGAATCTTGTCAGCAGGTGGCATAATTAGGAAGTTCACTGTTTGACAGGAGCTACAATGTTCACATTGTAGGCCATCACATGTGAAAATGAGAACTCCAGACTTCTGTTGCTCTTCATGCTTGTGAATGATTTGAAAAAAATGGCAGAACTGAAAATCAGTAACAAATAAAGATGATGGGGCCGATAATATGAGCGTATCTTGCACAAGATGTGACCTTTTGGAACTGTTTGAAACACTTCCCATAACTCTCTGCATTACATTTATCAACCTTGTTTTAAAAGATAGTCTATATGGCAAAGTCTGTTAACTGATGGGTTCCCTCTCTTCAAACTCTTGATTATTTTTTTTTAATTTTTTTTTTTTGTAACTGTGTGAAAACAAAGCTTTGTATTGTCTTCTGATAGAGCTCTAACTCCTCTTTCTGTGTTACAGAAAGCATCATAGCATTTGCTTGGGAGCCAAATGGAAGCAAGTTTGCTGTGTTACACGGAGAAACTCCACGAATTTCAGTTTCCTTTTACCATGTTAAAAACAATGGGAAAATAGAACTCATAAGTAAGTGACTGACAAACAGGTGAACAGTGCAAATACTGGGCATTCTGCATGGTAACAGATGCAGTAAACTCAAATTACGGCTGTATGTGGTGGATAATATGGCAGTAGTTGGCTGTGCCTGACATTGTATTCTAGAAATCTTCCTGGTGACAGCTGAACAGTTTTCACTTAGAATTAACCCAGGGTCTGGGAATAAAAGGCCTACAAGCCAGAATAATTTTGTGGCCTTGGGAGGTTCAATGAAGCAATAGCACAGATGTGGATCACTTCAGATAAAATTTGTTTTCAGATTGGGGTCTTTTGATCTCTTTCTGCTGCCAGCTTTGGATGTTCTGGTGCAACTGGGTTTTGTCTTTAGGTGTAGAGCTAAGAGCTGTGGTTAGGACTTGTTTGCAGAGTTCAGAAATGTCTTTTGAGGAATGAATTGACTGCTTGAACTGATGACATTAAATTGGGATCTTCTGAATTGCCTTGTTTCATTCCAGAAACATTTGACAAACAGCAGGCAAACACGATATTCTGGAGTCCTCAAGGGCAATTTGTAGTGCTGGCTGGCCTCAGAAGGTGAGTGTTGCAGAAGTCACTCAAGACCACCTTGATTTTAAGGAGCAAAAAAGACTGGAATATATCGTGAAGATGTTTGGTATTTCCATGAACTGTAATTTTCTTCCATTACTGTATAATCCTGATACAGCTTTGCAAGGGAAAAGAGATGCAATTTCACAATGTAGCTGAGTCCTTTGTTAGCTCTGCTTGCTATTTTTGCCCTGTCAAATGAAGAATACATTTTCCAACAGAAAATAGATATTTAGAAACATTTTTCAGTTGTTTAAGTTAAATGCTAACTTTCAGCTAATCTAGTTTGCACTGTGCACGTGACTCTTACAATACATTGTCATAGCCTTGTGTCTCCTCATGGGCAGCAGCTCTTAATGACAGAGCTGCTCTGTAAAAGAGTTACAAAGAAAGTTTCATGTTAGAGCAAGTGAAAATGATTTTTATTAACCAGTTGAGTAGTGTTTTCCTTTACATGCTTCCAGACAAGTGCTACTGTTCACCTTGGAGGTCTTTTTCTTTAATCTTCACTGCTTCAGGATGTCTAAGCATATGATTGGTAGACTTTGGATGTAATTTGCCTATGCTATGTTTCCACTGTTACTTTAAGAACAGAAATGAGATAAGGGTCCTTGAACATAGAAACAAGTGCCGTTCATACTTGGATTCTTGTCTGTAGGAGTTGTAAAGATGCAACTTATGAAATGCTCCTAAAAACACAGGCAGTACTAGCACGTAAAACAATTTCTTGTTTGTTATTTTCAGCATGAATGGTGCCTTAGCATTTGTTGATACATCTGACTGCACCATGATGAATATTGCTGAACACTATACAGCTTCGGATGTGGAGTGGGATCCTACAGGCAGATACATTGTGACTTCTGTGTCTTGGTGGAGCCACAAGGTAACAATTTGGAGTTTTTTACCTCTTCCAGAGGTATTGGAAATGGCTGTAGGTTAGAAAAAACATGTAGCTGTCACTACTGGTGTGCCTTCAGACCTGCACCATAGTTATGTTAGTTTCTGAACATGAGTATTTATTTGGGCCATTAGCTTCACTAGTTGTCCAGAATAAATTCTCATGAGGTTCATGAGTCTAAACTGTGTGTCCTCTTTCTGAATCTTTATTGTGTCTTCAGCAGTTTGAAACTTGATCTCCTTGTGGTTCACTCAGAACAGCAGGATTTATTGTACCTGTCATTGTTTTTGTATGGTTCCAGCCACTGCACTATAATCTACAGTTATAGAATCTGTGACTTAGTACGGTAGAAGGGCTGGCTTAGTTTCAAACTCCTGTGATCCTTTGGAAGGTAATTTCTTGCAAAGCTTCAGTCGAACAAATATTTTGCTGAAGAATTTGACATGCAAACAAGGCACTAACTGAAAGAGCACTCTGGTTCTGGTGACTAATGGTGCTGATTTTATAAAAAAAGATGCTTAAGACATGGAGTGAGGGCTACAGTGTCAGGTTATAGCTTATTTTGACTGAGATGGTGCACAACTCTTCCAGGTGGACAATGCATATTGGTTATGGACCTTCCAAGGCCGTTTACTTCAGAAGAATAATAAAGACAGATTCTGTCAGCTTCTCTGGAGACCGCGACCAGCCACCCTGCTCAGCGAGGATCAGATAAAGGTAGTATATTCCAGTGACTCTTTGTGCTTACATGGGTTTGGTGTATAATACACCTGGTTTACTCCCTTTTCTTGAGGATGAGGTTTGAACCATTACTCAACTGCCTTTCACCTTGAATTTGTGAAAAACCATATTGCTGTAGGAGACCTTCCTTCTGGGAATGACTGTAAATATTAACTGTTCTTCAAGCTCAGAATAGAAATAGCTACCTTTTGTTGTTAGAGTGGCAGTAAAAGGGTATAAAGAAGTAACAAAATGGATTTTATCTTTCCAGAGTTCATTAACTGCATGTGTACAGAAGCATTTACATGATCTCTAGGCCAGGAACAAAAAAAAAAAAACCAGAAGGGACATAATCTGGAAGAGAGATGCTTTTAAAAATGCATAGTCTGATTAGGCCAACTGGAGGACTTCTTACAGAATATGCTGCTGGTGACTGCTAGTCTGATATCCCAGTTGAAATAAAATTCCTTGTTTTACAGCAAATTAAGAAGGATCTGAAGAAATACTCCAAGATATTTGAGCAGAAGGATCGTCTGAGCCAGTCCAAAGCTTCAAAGGCAAGGCACTCCTGGAATATAAAAACGTAGATAAAACTCTTGTAACCTGTCCTTAGTTACTATGTAATGGTGGTGTGGAAGTTCAGTTTCTTCTATAACAAACATCTGTGTTCATTTGAATCCAGATGGCTGGAGTTAGTTCCAATAGGTAGTTCAGACAGATGATACTGAACGGTGAGTTTAAACAGTAATGATTATGGAGAAGCACTGGTGTTTGGAGGTTCTTAGTGAGTTGCTGCATTAGCCAGTCGTTATATTAAAGATCCCCAATCCTTCACCAAAATAGCTTTTTCGTTGCGTACAAGAAAGGTCTTTTGTCTTTTAAGTCAGTAGAAAGTATGTTCATGAGAAAAAAAGTTTAACTTGCTAACAAACACATGGCCCGTGGATTGGATTTAGTTGAGGAGGCTGAAGTACCTTTTCCTGTCTCTGTAGGAGTTGGTGNTCCAATAGGTAGTTCAGACAGATGCTACTGAACTGAGTTTAAACAGTAATTAATATGGAGAGGCACTGGTGTTACTTCATTAATCAAAGGTGGTAAAATTTTGGAGGTTCTTAGTGAGTTACTGCATTGACCAGTCTTTATATTAAAAAAGATCCCCAATCCTTCACCAAAATAGCTTTTCCGTTGCGTACAAGAAAGGTCTTCTGTCTTTTAAGTCAGTAGAAAGTATGTTCATGAGAAAAAAGTTTTACTTGCAAGTAAAACACATGGCACGTGGATTGGATTTAGTTGAGGAGGCTGAAGTACCTTTTCCTGTCTCTGTAGGAGTTGGTGGAAAGGAGACGTACGATGATGGAAGAGTTCAGAAAGTACCGCAAGATGGCGCAAGAGCTGTACATGGAGCAGCGGAACGAGCGCTTAGAGCTTCGAGGAGGTGAGGCACATGTACTGGACTTGCTGCCAGAGAACAGCTGCTTCTTACCAAGCAGCTACTCTGTTGTAGGGATTCATCTGCTGCTTCTCTTACTCTCTTCTCTGACAGAGCCAGTCCCTTGTTCTCTGAAGGTTGTTCATACTTTTGATGCTGAATTTCAACAGGATATTTTCTTTTCAAATGAAAGCTCAAATATTGTTGGCTGCCAGATTTTGGTATCTGTATTCCACCTCTCCCCTTTATGCTTCAAGGCAGACATTGGCTTAACCTTGGGATAAGACTGGAGAGACTTGGATGTTGCACTGAACAAGAAAATCCACAAGAGCCCTGTAATGGGAGACAGTAATCCCTTGCTTGTCACTTAATTAATTTAGCATGTAATTGTTAGGATTTTAAAGCACAAAATACCTCTTGTTTCACTGTTGGTTTAAGGACTGTTTCTGCCAAGAACATCTTTCCATTGCTACCTTTTTCGATGCATTCAGTGTTGATGTTTTCTCCGTTCCAGGTGTAGACACAGATGAGCTGGACAGCAATGTTGATGACTGGGAGGAGGAGACTGTTGAGTTTTTTATCAATGAAGAAATTATTACCCTTGCAGAACCAGAGTAATTAATAAAACTGTGGTAAGATGGCATACCTCTCAGTAAAGAGGTTATTTTTTTTCTGTCAGCTATTGCAATAGATTCAATAACTTGAGTGAAGATTCTCTGAGTTGGTTTGTGGTTTCCCTGTGGCTATAGAGGGGACAAATGTAATTGCAAATGATCAAATTCATGAGTTGTACTGAGCACTCNACACAGATGAGCTGGACAGCAATGTTGATGACTGGGAGGAGGAGACTGTTGAGTTTTTTATCAATGAAGAAATTATTACCCTTGCAGAACCAGAGTAATTAATAAAACTGTGGTAAGATGGCATACCTCTCAGTAAAGAGGTTATCTTTTTTCTGTCAGCTATTGCAATAGATTCAATAACTTGCTTGAGAAAGTAGGTCTGTCTGTTGCATGAGTGAAAATTCTCTGAGTTGGTTTGTGGTTTCCCTGTGGCTATAGAGGGGACAAATGCTTTTCTAAAAGTAATTGCAGATGATCAAATTCATGAGTTGTACTGAGCACTCTGTCTTACCAGAGGGATCAAACCAAACCTGCAACAGTGTCAGGGTCAACTTCTAAACACAGGGTCTTGCAGACTCTGTAACTGCTTGTCAGTAGGAGGCATTGCAATTAATATGAGAGAGAAATTTTGCCTTTTGGAAGAATTGCTTCTTGGTTCAATACTGAACAATTTGAATACTGTACTAAAGATGATACAGCAAGCTGACTGTGAGTTGATAAAATTTTGAGTAGGTGTTTAAATGTCCACATGAACTCTGTGGTCATTTTCTAGAAATGTTGGGTAGAATTCAGGTAGTAGCAGACTCTTGTGTACTGACTGTTACTGCTTGTTGGTGACGTCTTTAATCCAGTGCTTTTCCCAGGTTCTTTTTGTGAATTCATATTATATATTTAGATGTTGAAAATAAAGGCTACTTCCAGCCCCTCTTGTAGGAAAAGTCCTTTAGAGAGCTTGATATTGTTGTACTGGGGAAGGAAAAGGTATTTTGATAGTGAAGGTACTCAAATAGGACTTAACCTGGAATGGGCTCCTCCTCTGTCACATTTAAGGACTTCCCTTAAGGAAGGGGAAGAGGAGACTGGAAATATGCCTTTTGTAGCTGTAAGTCACCCTATGGCTCTTTAGCTTTCATATAGCTAAGGGGTTCAAGTAAAACATAAGCAGTATACCTCTTTGACATGTAGCAGATTAATAGCCGTGGTATCTTTGAATATGGATCTGGCTTATCTGTATCCCGTGCATGGAGGATCCTTCTATGGAAGGAGAAAGGAGAGAACCAGCTTTTAGTTCATGGATTTAAACAGCAGTTTAAAGAGCAGGCAAAACATATGCTTATGTGGCCTTGCAGCAACTGGCACCTGTGGGGTGGTTGAGGTTTTGGTATGAAAGCACAGTGACTAACTCATGTCTTTTATTTCCCTTTTTTCTGTAGCACCACCGTATCTTGTGCTGAAAAGAAATTTGTTAATTTTCAGAAAAGCCTACATCAACTTTGGAATTTTTAATCCATATTCTTCTACTCTGGAAGGGTTGGATGCACCAGATTGTCTCCATTCTCACATATTGTAGTGCCTTTAAGTCTTGCTGCCTCCTGCAGCGAGAGACTGGAAAGGCGCTGCTTTTAAATTTATATTATTCTCTTTCTTTTTTTAGAGTTTGATTTCTTTTTTTTTTTCTTGTTAAATCCACTACTACCAGTATTTACTTCCTTACTCCTGTGTGGTACTTACCAACTGGCAGTTCCTGGCTGTTGCCAGTGAGGTGAGATTCATCAGTGCACCTCACACACACGCACGATGTCTCTGTTTCAGGACTCTTTCTGTGTCCCGAGTGCATGGACAGATGTTCATTTTGATTGGGGAAAAGTCAACAGAACCATTTTTCGTATGATGTGTTTTAGTGTGCTGAAGCAGCACTACAGTGGGCTATATCCTCCTCCTTTCAGATTGCGAAAGGACATCTCCCTGAAAGAGCTGAATATGGAAATAAAAGCAGACCTATACTAAAACCAGGCTGGTTTTGTGTTGTTTGTAGGGAATCTTTCTCTGAATTATCAAAGTAAAACATACCTAAATAAGAGTGTTTGCTATGTTGACTATACGATCCTTCTGGGCTTTCTAATCTCAGTTCCTCATGGTCATTTTGGTTTTTGTGTTGTGGTTTGTTTTGTTTTTACAGTGATGGTGCATCTCAGTAGTCTGAAAAACTGACCTGTTCACTATAGTGGGGTAACTAGAAAATGAGTGAATTTCTTAAACCATTTGCAAGAACTGATCCTAGCCTCAGGAATTACTGGATTAATCCAAGTCTTGTGAGCATTGCAATACATACACATGCCTTATGCTCCCTCTTATAGTACCTGGTTTCATGTCTGAAGTCCTCCATGCTCAGAGGATAAAAGTGTACTTAAAGCTGATGAAGCAGCTTCTTCATATTTGAGTAGAAAATCTTTACCCAGGTATCATCAGAGCAGTAAGAGAGATTGGCCCGCTGCTTGCCCTTCGATGGGCAGAGGAGAATGAGGATGTTCCTGTCTCTTTTCCTGTAGTGGACAGTAAAATTGCTAATGTGAGCCCTCTTGACTGGCTCTTTTTGAACCCTGAGCTCACTTATGTAGTTTACATGTCCTGAAGTGTAGCTTACAGATCCGAAGTGGAAATCAGAAAGCACCCTTTAAGTGTAGTGCCACTCACTAGGGGACAGCCAAGGGACAGGCATCTGTTCAGCACTTGCTTTTCTTTGCCCTTGGTTGAACTTGCTGTGACAGCAAATACACAAACCCTCTCAATTAACTCCCATGGTCTCTTCTCCAGGAAGACTCGTAGAAGTTAATTGTTGCATAATGATGGTATTGACTTAGGTTCAATAGTTCACTCAAACCAGGAGGTGTGGTGTTGTTCCAGAAGTGTATATTTCCAGTTTCTGCATTTGTTCATTCATAATCTATATCTACAGACAAAGATGATTAAAGTTTTGACCACGGTAATTACCAAGTTCATCTCTCAACTGGACTGGAGAAAAAATACCTTCTGGCACACAGTGCAGAAAAACTTCTCACACGTCAAAGTTTCTAGTAATGGCTTGAACTTCTCTAGCAGGAATCATTTAAATTGCCCTAGGGAGGTGAAGAGCTGACTTCTCAACCATTTTCTAAGTTACAAATTGAGTTGAAAAGGGGTTGTTTTCTCCTGTCTCCATGCATTGAAGTTTCAATAGGCTGCAGTCTATTATTCCTGGCCCTTTTCGAAAGGAAAAAAAATATATTGCTGATGTTAAATAGAGTTCTATTCCAAGATGCTTCTCTGAAGTGAATCATCAGTGAGGGGAGGGGAGAGAGGGGGAAAACTAAAAAAACCTGGAAAAGAAGCAAAGGTCCCTGCAGTGGTTGGCCCATGAGGCTCAGCTGGGGTGGTCAAGTGAGGAACTCCAGCGTGGTCTCTCTGTATGAGATGGCCAAGGGGGCCAGAGACCACACGAGGGTGGTCAGAAGATTAGGATTAACCTTCCTGGCCAAACACCCTACAGTGGTCTTTAGACCCTGAGGTGCTTGGCTGGTGAGGCAAGCACTGGGGTCAGAAAGCCCTCATGATGGTCAGATGATGTTATGTAAGCTGTGGGGTGTAGCCTGAGGTGGTCACCCGTTAAGGCCGATCCAGTTACAGCTGAAATAAAGCCCCTGCGTGGTGAGAAATCGGAAGAAAAGGAAGATGAAGAGCATATAGAAGAAGGGAAAAGGGGAGGAAAATAGGGGGGAAAAGGAAGGAAAAAGGGAAAAGGAAGAAAGTAAAGGAGGGGGATGAGAGGGAAAGAAAAGAAAAAGAAGATAACTGAAAAGCACATAGGTCAGCAGCAGTAGTTTTCCATTGCTGTGTGGCTGGGGTAGCCAAGTGAACATCCCAGGGTGGTTTCCCTCTCTGGTATGGTCCAAGTGGCCAAAGAACATGTCAGAGTGGCCAGAAGGCAGATTAACCTTGCAGCCCTAGTACCCTGGGGTGGCCAGTGAGGCAGGTCAGAGGGCCCTCGCGATGGTCGGAAGATTGTACAGGAAGGAGAAATCTGGCTTTGTAGAGGGCAGAAAATGAACTGTGTGGCCTGCTCACGAAGGGTGTGTGCAGATGGGTCTGCATGTAAAAACTAATCTGGGTTTGCAGGTCGGTCATCTTGCTTATCCTGACCCTTTTTACCATGTCCTGTGCAAGGAGCAGTGGTGGCACAGTACTTCCTGCAGCCCGGATCAGGAGGGAGCTTCTGCAGCCCCTTCCTGCCCTGCAGCTCAGTATTTCACTACTGCCTCTCCTCCTCCTCTCCCTGCAGTCATCTCCCACCTGAGACTGAGCAGGTGCAGCCTCTCTCTTCCTTCCCTGGGGGGGATAAATGTTGCTGCTACAGAACCATTCAGCTTCCTGCCTGCACAGCCTCCTGAAGGGCTCCCACTTGGTGTGTCCCTCCCTGAGCAAGTCCCCCAGCTCTGAGGTGGCATCACCTTGCAGCTTGACCGTGAAGGAGCAGCAGCTCATAGTGAGTCCTCTTCATCACAGGTGGGCAGGGGATGACAAGGAGCAGCTGGGTTGTACCCAGCTCAGCCACCCTTTTCTCATGTTTGCCAGCTGTCTTCTAGTGTCTTTTGTGGCCCAGAGATCAAAACCCAGACTTGCTCTCTTTGTGTAAAGCCCTTAGATTCAAAACAAAAGTTGGATGTAAGTATCCCGTCGAGGAGAAAGATGTATAGTAGAGGAAGTGAGGCTGGGTAACCTGGCAGTTGGTGCATGGTCCTTGAGCACTGATTTTCAGTGTGGCCACCTCTTTGGGATCTGAGTGATAGATTTGTAATAAGCAGCATAAAATAAATATAAAAGTATATAATAAAAGTAGCTGGAGTTACAGTCCTGTCAGAGTCTTCACCATTGCTCCAGAGCCTCAGCATGACTTTGTTGATCTGAGTAAGAGGGTGGCTTTGAAAATGTAATCCTTTCCCAAGTTTCAACCTTCAACCCTGTGACTCTCAGTTAAACTGAAGCTTTACTCTCACAATGTGCTGAAACATGACTGAGGCAGACACAGAAACCTCTGTTCAAAGTGGAATTGCTTAAAATAAAGTCAATAAATGTCCAGAATACCTTGCATTCCTCTGTAATGCAAGGAAAAGCTGTAGTACTTGGTGTGACCCATCTCCACATGCTGCTTATTTGAGTTTGTTTTCTTACCCTCAGTGGCTTAGGTTACCAAATATGGTGATTAACCTGACTATTCCAGAGGTTAAGGCTGTCCAAGAGATACCTGCACTGCCCCCTACTCCTCCTGCAGGATTTGGGATTATGGTGTGCAAGATAGTATTTTCAAATGCTTCTGAGTTCAGCCCATGGCAATGACATGCTCATAACTGTATCCCTCAGATGGTTTTAGGAAGATGACAAAGCCAAGTTAATCATTGCATTCTTGGGAATATTAAATGCTATCCAAAGCCAAGGAGCAAACACTATACTCTGAGATGTGTTCCTTTGCTGTTGCTGGAACTACTCAAAAGCATCTACAACAGTGCTCAAGACTGGGAGCTGTTCATGAAACCCTCATTAAATTGACAGCCTGACTTGTTATTGTGTGTCTTGGTTTAAACCCAGCTGACAATAACCAACCCACACAGTTACCCACTCCTCCCCACTTCAGCAGGATGGGGAGGAGATAAGGACAATTTCATAGGATCATAGAATATTAGGAGTTGGAAGGGACCCTTAGAGATCATCTAGTTTGACCCCGCTGCAAAAGCAGGTCCACATGGCTCAGGTCACGCAGGAACACATGCAGGCAGGTTTTGAAGACCTCCAGAGAAGGAAACTCCACATTCTCCCTGAGCAGCCTGTGCCAGGGCTCCCTCACCCTCACAGTAAAATAGCTTTTCCTTATGTTTAAATGGAACTTTTTGTGTTCCAGCTTCTTTCCATTACTCCTTGTCCTGTCACTGGATACCACAGAAGAAAGGGCTGCCCCAACCTCCTGACATCCACCATTTAGATATTTGTAAATATTAGTGAGAACCCCCCCTCAGTTTCCTCTTACCTAGACTAAATTTAACAGAACAACACACAAAGAGAGCATAAGCAGTCATAATGACAGCAAAGGAATACAGAGAACAAGCAATCTGTGGTATCATAACTGGACACTAGGTCCCATTTCCCGCACAAGCAGCAGGCCCTGGCAGCTGCCCCTATGTACTGAGCGTCACAGCTCCCCTCGTGGTGCCTGGGGAAACTTAACCCTATCTCCACCAAACCCAGGGCATGGTGGAAATAAGCCTGGTTCCCATAGAAACTAGCGACTTGTGGGGCTGTAGAACAAGTCTGTGTCAATAATTGCACTTGCACACCCTCCTGATGATACGTTATTGATGTGCATTAAACAGTGTTTTATTAGGATCATATTTCCTGTTAGGAGCTGCTAAGGGGATGCTGCTATAGTTTATGAAAGCCAAAAAAGCCATGGAAAGGTGAAAATAGATTTTCTCAAACCTGCTGTTAGTTAGGACGGCAAGGGGAGCTTATGGGTGGTACATTGAATTGGTGGTCTTCTCTGGAGACCCTGGGATCTGGGACTGTGCAACTCACCCTCAGTTGCAGTGAGTCAGGGCCAGAGCAGGACCCCAGCTTCAGGGGGCCCAAGTAATCCCCCAACTGATCCATGACACCACACTTTCTCTATGGCTTCACCTATAGATTAAACAGGCTGAAATATCGATGCTCTTGGATGTTATTAATACTGACAAGTTATAGCCTGTGTGCTTTAAATCTTGGAGTCAAATTATCGCCTGTGTTTCCAAGTGGAGTAAACGTGTTTCTGACTGATTGAGCCATGGTACAAGGCACTGGCAGTTAATTGCTGCTTTATAATCGCTCCAGTCCTGTGATGAATTCCAGCTCTGGAGGAACCCTGCGGGATCTTGCACAGATCAGGGCCAACTTGCTCTGATCTGGTTGAACAGGCTCATAATGATTGCTACCTGGGATTAAACAAAATGGGTACTTAGTGAAATGCAATTCCCTTTATTTGTCATGGCTAACTTTAATCAGTGTTTTGGGAACACCAGAGCTCAGCTCTATGGCTGCTAGTACCATGATCTCAGATCTCTGAAGGTTCCCGCTGGCAGCAGCGATGACATGGCTGAGTACATTCTGCCACCTTCTCTGTCAATCAGTTGGAGTCCTGCTGTGTTGTCAGACAGAAACGGGGGAAGAGGGAGGAAGAATTTGTCAAGATAAAAAATGCAAATCATGGGAAAATTAACTTGTTTAAAGTTCATAAACTTCCTTAAGCTCTCCAGGCCCCAAGCTTAAGGTTTTAAGACTGATCAGCAGAAGAGATACAGTGAGAAGCAGTAGATGCTGCTGGTGTTTCCACAGAGCTGAGCCTGTTGCAGAGAAGTTCGAGTGGCCTCAGCACACATAGGCCACCTGTGTGTGTGTGCAGCTGGCCCTTCGCATCCATCCCATCAGCAAAGCAGAAGCAGAGTAGGGAGCTGCCCTCATTGCCTGCAGAGTGGACAAGCAGGTGAGCTGGGGGGCAAGTCTGGGCTTCAGGAGAGCCCCCATCATGGGGATGCAGACGTGCCTGGGTCACATGCAGAGACTTGCTTTCAAGTCCTGCAAGATCCTGGCCTTTCTGTGGCACAGCACGGCTGCAGCTTCCTCTGTGAATGGATCTTCTTGTCTCCACTTCTGCATCTTTCACCTCTTGCTCCTCTCTTTAAAAGGCAGGGCTTGCAAGAGGTCCCTACTTACCTTTTCTACATTGTTACATCTGTTTGCATATTTTTTTATTGTGCCCTTGTTATTTACCTTCTTTTCCAATGTAAATCCTATTATTTTCTATTGTGCTTCAGCCTTATGCTGAACCCTTTCTGAATGCATTCTAATTCTGTATCTTGTCTCATCAACATGCAATACTCAAATGATATCAGCCCTCAGAAGCAAAGAGAGCATGACTCTCTGTTCTATACGGATTATCTTAGAAATGCAAGTTTTGTTTAGCACCTTACTGCTGAAACATCCTTTTTATTTTTTCTTTCCTTTTTATTCAAAGTAGACATTAACCTCACAAGGATATCAGCTTTGGTTTTGTACAGCTTATTCAGACTTGCATCATTTGCCATGAGGTCTATTTTCTCTAATGGAAATCTGAGAAGGAAATGTGCATTACATTAGTCTGCACATTACATGTGCATTACTATTCTATCTATGAGAATGAGGTTCTCTTAATAATGCAAATAACTGTAATTATGAAAGCAAATTAATTGACTGGGCAGTTGAAGTACTTAGATTTCTTGGTGTATTTTGATTTACATCATGTTCCCTGCTATTTTTACCCCAGCCTAACTCATTTAGAACTACTTCTGCCTGCTTATTAATACTAACTCAAAATTGATTCTATTAGTGTCTTGTTATGTTTTAATGCTTCTATGCAATAGCAGAAGACTTAAGCTTTTAGAACACTGTTACTTAGAGAAGGTTTTAGCCCCAAATGGGAAGAGGAGGACTCTTTTGTATGCATGGTTACACTCTGAGCAAAATTTGGACATTCCAAGGACTGAGTGAAAGGGGCCTGAAAGTGCTACAAGCAGAGACCAGGAGTTTCCTTCAGTGTTCCTTGCAGATAAAAACTAGATACTTGTTAGAGGCTTGGAATTTAGCAGGAAATGCAAAAGAAAAAGAAAACCTGAAATCTTGACATTTCCTGAACACCCATGGGCACTTGTCCTAGACACTTGTCTCTCTCTCATGCCTGACACACACACGCAGTTACTCTGTAGATCAAGTAGTGGCTGATCTATGCTAGAAGTGCTTATCTAATAGTTTGTTTACCTGAAAGAGAGTGAAAATTGCTTTGGAGTAGGAGGGACATGGTTCTCTGTCTCTCCCCTTGAGGCTTCAGCATCTCCTCCTGAGTTGTTTCAGTGGAGGAGAAGCAACACCATCCTCCACAGTAATGGTGTACTGTGCTAATTATGTACTAAAATGGATCCTAAGGGACTGAAAAGAAACAGAACCAGTTCTGTCACCTGATGCAATTCCTCTCCCACCTTTGGTTTTACCTTAATAAAAGCCAGAAATGGAATTGAAGTTTCTGTTGAGCAATGTAGATATCAGTCCTGCAGGAAAGCCTTTGGAAGATGACTTTGGGCATCTTTGTTCCCAAGGAGCAGAACGATTTTTTTTCACAGCTTCTCTGTTTGCATATTAGCTGAAAACAGAGGCAAGAGATCCTGATCCCCTCCTGTTTTTGTGAGGGTTGGCAGGGTGTCATGTCCTTACAACCACTACTGCCAGCGACCGTTTCACTGCTCAATGGACCTTCAACAGCATTTTGCACCAGCTTCTGGTTCTCCAAATTACAGAAGTTGTGACATCGGTTGCAAAACACAGCTCCTCAGCCTCAGCATTGTGCACAGTAAGTGTGTTTTCTACACAAAGCTGTAGTGCAATATTCCTCCTGTAAGAAATCCCAACAGGCTGTTAACCAAACCTGATTCTTCTTCTGACTTTATCTTAGAGGGTGGTTCTGATGGATCCGAGCAAAGATCCAGATGATGTCCTGTGAGCTAACAGATCCTGAGAAAAAGCATTTGTATTTGACATGAGTTTTGATCACAGAGACACTCAGGTAACATCCTTCTCTCCTCTCTCCTTCTTTTTTTCCTTTTAACCAAAAGTCTTGACATTAGAATTGTTTTCCCTGCTTGAATGAACATTTTGGCAGGTGAGTAGAACTGTACATCCCCGAGGCCACACATCACTCAGGTAAAAGGTGAAGGTGCTGAAGGTGAGAGGACTGTGAGGGTTTTACTGTTGTCAGAGTGGAGAGCCATGTGCAGTGTTCAGTCTGCCTCTTCCCCCCACCTCATAACTCCCTAGGTGCAGCACACTGAGCAGAGCTGAAGAGCTTTGTCTCTCGAGGTCTCCAGTAAATGAGATCATTGCCATGTTGCTTGGCTGCATGGCTCACACACTTCTTCCCTGTGCCCCTCTCATTTCACAGCCTAGGAAAGTGAGCTCAGGTACCCTTTACTGAGCTGTGTTTTGCAGACAGATGTAAGGTATGGTATAAGGACTTCATCAGCAGCTGAGTGTCGTGATCACCATGGAATGACTGCAGCCTTGCTTCTCACAAGCAATTTGGTTGTCTGTGTTCCCTTTCCCATGAAACCTCAGTGTAACACCCTTATATGCTACCTAAGATATTTTTGGTGGCTCAGTGGCTCTCCTCAATAAAGGATAAGGTCAGGGAGAGAATTTACTCCCTTCTTCAGCAGACACAAAGGAAAAAGAACGCATTCTGTGTTTGGAGGCCAAGAAAATAATCACATTTAAGGACATTTATTTTAGTAAGATCCTGCATCTTGCCTGCCTTCAGAAAATTCAATAAGCTGCTGTGCTTTTCTGCCCATTCGGATGATGTGTCAGAATTCAAATGGCTCACAAATCATTCCAAAGCCCATGAAATTTGTAAAACAAAGTGAGAAAATCATAGGGAATGCAATTAGGTATAGATTACTTGCACAGCTGTTGTGCCTGACTAGAAATTTATGCTTTTTTGACTCAATTAGGAGGAAGTATACCTGTCTACAAGCAAAAGCCTGATAGAAGGAGTCATTTCTGGCTACAATGTGACCATTTTTGCATATGGTCCAACAGTTAAAGTAGTCCCTGTAGCTATACTGCTGAATAAAATGTCACTGTTCAAACCAGAAATGAGCTATAGTGCCAATTAACTGCTTACTGTGAAGACAAGACTGAAGCTTTAAAATACCATTCTCATTGGGAAAGGTGGATCTCCTTTGAGTGTTAAAGTATCAACAAAGCTGTCCTGTTTTAGGAGTCATTTAATTGAGGTGGAATTCAGTGGAGAAAAATTTCCCCATTAAAAAGGAGAAGACGAGGGCGTCTGTGCTACAGTGGAGACTGGTCTCAGGAGAATAGATATAGCTGTAGAAAGCACTTACAGGCTGTATGAAAACAGATCTCTATCTCTGAATACCTAGGTGAGCAGTTAACCTATCTGCCCATCTGCATGTCCTCTTCCTTATCCTTTTTGGATGCCATATGCCATGTCTTTCCCGAGCCAGTGTCATTGTGGGGTGAGAAACTGTAGTAAATGGAGGATGAAGGGGGTGAAGGATAGAAACCAGTAGGAAACCAGGCTTCCTTTGTAAAAACTTGCTGACATCCAAGTCAGGCTTTGCTGCTCTTCTTTATATCTTTAGCAGGAGCAGGAAAAACCTACACAATGCTCGGGACAGACTGTGAGCCGGGAATTTACGTCTGCACTCTTGATGACCACTTCAAGGCTCTTGAAGCTACTGCCCAGGAGATGGATTACACAGTCTCCATGTCCTACCTGGAGGTGAAGAGTCTGCATTTGCTTGGATCCAGTCTCTGTGGAGCAGATGTAATTGGAAGTGGGGAATCGGAGGCAGATCTAAGGATCCAACGCTAATCTCACACCAACCCTCAGATCTATAATGAAGTAATCTGTGACCTCCTGAACTCATCCTCGGGGTTCTTAGACTTGAGAGAGGACCCCAGAGGCAGCATCCAGATAGGAGGAATTACCAAAGTCTCCACTATAAATGCTCAGGAGGTACCATGGTCTATGGTCTACCATGAGGAGAAAGGGAGGGGGTTTGTGCTTTCATGCATCTGTGCTTGAAAATTTCTTGACAGTTTCCTATTGCCTGTGCCTTGCTCAGTAGCAGGACAGTTTGTAGCAGGATTTTGATGGAACTGGATTCATGTGACTAGGGCTGACTAGGGCTCATGGAGCCACATGAGAGAGAGAACCCAGGCTAAACTGCACAGCGAACCTCCTGCTAGCTCTGCTTCCCCAGGGTGCATGCTGCTCTCCTGGAAGGACAAGTGCTTTAATTTGTGTACATTGTCAACAAACTATTTGGAGATGGAGAAGAAACAATGAAACACCCTCAAGCTATGTTGATGTGCACTTCTACGTTTGCCTGGGACACAAATAAACAAGTCTCCCAGGAAAACAGCCCCAAACCAAACAAACCAAAATGATTCTGTGATTCTATAGATGAGGTGCTGAGGGACATGGTTTAGTGATGGGCTTGGCAGTGTGAGGGTAGTGGTTGGACTCATTGATCCTAAAGGTCTCTTCCAACGAAAATGATTCAATGATTCTATGGTTTTATGATTCTAAACCAACATTTCCAAGGTCATAAGGCAAAGTAGGAGGAGACCTGGGGAAAACAAAGAGCAGAACTCCTGTTGGCATGAGCAGGACCAGTTTGCCTGCACAGGGCTCAGTTTGTGGGGAAGGCCATGCTGTGGCTCAGGCAGAGCTGTTCGTCTCTGCTTGCTTTTCTGCATCACTTAGATCATGCAGCTGCTAATGAAAGGAAACAAGCAACACACCCAAGAACCCACTGCTGCCAACAAGACAGCCTCCCACTCGCACGTGGTGCTGCAGGTGATGGTGACACAGAGAAGCCGAAGGCAGGAGATGGAGGAAGTGAGGGTTGGAAAGCTGTTCATGGTGGACTTGGTGGGGTCAGAGAGAGCAGCCCAGGTACAGCTGGAGCTCAACAACTTTCAGTGAGAGTGGAGTGGATTCCTCTGAAGGGTATGCATACCTGTCTGCACCCCTGGGGAAACCACACTGCATGTTTCTCTTGCTTTGGAGCAGTAGTTTGTACCTGAGACAGCCTGAAAGTAAGTTTGATGATATTGGTAATATCTTTTATTAGATCAACTAATGTAATTGGAAAAAATGTAAACCAGCTTTTCTCAGCCTTTTCTCAGGTCTGAAAAAGCAGCAGCCAATTTCATATCTGAAAAGAAGATGAAGTCTGTTAGGCAGGGATCAGCTGGGCTGTCAGAGAAAGCTGGTGCCAGTGAAACAGAGGGATGCTGGTGGGTGGGAAATAAGGCAGCTGGTTCCTCCAGGAAAGAGGAAATGCTGGAACTCAAGGAGGTGATTTGAAGGAGGGAGATTTTACACACCCAGAATTTCTACTGTGAAGGGCAGTTCTGGAGTGATGTAGCTATGTGTCTAAATTTCTGAAATAATCTTTAGAAGATAATTAAGAGCTGTCTTTTAAGAATGAAGAGGTCAAAGATAAGTTATATTTTCCAAGAAATGTAATCCTATCAGCACCTCTGTGCCTCAGAGTGAGGTTTAACCCTTCACTTTCAGGTTGATTTTACAGGAGTCATTGCTTTGGCATCCAAGCCTTGACCCCAGTGATGCCACACATCTCCCCCAGCTGCAGACCCACCATTCTAGAGTGTGTGCCTTGTTTGTCTGTCCCTCCTCCCTCCCTACAGACTCAGAACTGGGGCAAGAGGATGAAGGAAGGACTCACATCAACTGCTCACTGCTAGCCTTGGGCAATTGCATCAATGCTTTGAGTGAGAAGGGGGGAAATCGGGGTCAATTTTCGCGACAGCAAGCTCACACACCTGATGAAGGTACTGTATGCTGCAGGTCAGTGAGGAGCCTGGGCTATCACTGCCCAAACCAGGCCTTGGGGGCTGGGCCTTGAATATCTCTGTACATTGTCTTCACCCATTGCACAGCTTGGAATGCTCCTCTAGCATCTCCTATGAGCTTTGCAATGCAATCAGGCTTGACTCAGGTAGGGCTGTCTGTAGTAAACGTGATCATCTGTGCTGTCGTGGAAGCATCTCTTACAGGGTTAAGGAAATCCAATAGCTTTGGATTGTACATCTCTAACATCAAGGGTGATAAGTGATTCTTTTTTTTCTTTTTTTTTTTTTTTTAAATGAAAGTCTTTCAGTGTTTAATCCCTTTTATAAGATTTGGCTGAAATTGGCCAATAAATTTGTTCTTGGGACAGAAGGAAGAGACTTGAGAGTGACTGTGTGATGTCACAAGTTGTCTTTCCCTTAGGAAATCAGAAAGGTCGCAGACAGGACCTTTGTTAGATTGATTATTTTATGGATCCTTTGCAACTTCATTTATGAACCTCACCTCAGGCCTTGGTGCTGAGCTGCAGCTGTGTTTTCTGGAGGATGGTGAGGAGGAGGAGGGATGGAGAAAAGGGCAGGCTTCTGTTGGGAGCAGCACTGAGGAGCTGCCAGCACATTTGTGGAAATTGTGATTTTCTTGCAAAAAAACCTTACCATGTAAGAAGTTAATTACTTATTGATTTTGCTGTTGATGGAAAGCAAGCCTAATGAATGGTCTTTTAGCAGCACTTCCTTCTCTGCTAATTGGGATTCTCCACCAGAATCTCAATGAACCATAGGAGTGCCCAGACACAGTGGTTACCACGGAGCAGCAAGCTCCTGTCTGTCCACACCAATGCTGCATCCCTCTAGGACTCATTAGGGTGCAACAGCAGGACTGTGATGATTGCACATATCAGCCCAGCCAGTACCTCCTTTGAAAAATCTTGAATGACCTTGATTTATGCCNATATCTGAAAAGAAGATGAAGTCTGTTAGGCAGGGATCAGCTGGGCTGTCAGAGAAAGCTGGTGCCAGTGAAACAGAGGGATGCTGGTGGGTGGGAAATAAGGCAGCTGGTTCCTCCAGGAAAGAGGAAATGCTGGAACTCAAGGAGGTGATTTGAAGGAGGGAGATTTTACACACCCAGAATTTCTACTGTGAAGGGCAGTTCTGGAGTGATGTAGCTATGTGTCTAAATTTCTGAAATAATCTTTAGAAGATAATTAAGAGCTGTCTTTTAAGAATGAAGAGGTCAAAGATAAGTTATATTTTCCAAGAAATGTAATCCTATCAGCACCTCTGTGCCTCAGAGTGAGGTTTAACCCTTCACTTTCAGGTTGATTTTACAGGAGTCATTGCTTTGGCATCCAAGCCTTGACCCCAGTGATGCCACACATCTCCCCCAGCTGCAGACCCACCATTCTAGAGTGTGTGCCTTGTTTGTCTGTCCCTCCTCCCTCCCTACAGACTCAGAACTGGGGCAAGAGGATGAAGGAAGGACTCACATCAACTGCTCACTGCTAGCCTTGGGCAATTGCATCAATGCTTTGAGTGAGAAGGGGGGAAATCGGGGTCAATTTTCGCGACAGCAAGCTCACACACCTGATGAAGGTACTGTATGCTGCAGGTCAGTGAGGAGCCTGGGCTATCACTGCCCAAACCAGGCCTTGGGGGCTGGGCCTTGAATATCTCTGTACATTGTCTTCACCCATTGCACAGCTTGGAATGCTCCTCTAGCATCTCCTATGAGCTTTGCAATGCAATCAGGCTTGACTCAGGTAGGGCTGTCTGTAGTAAACGTGATCATCTGTGCTGTCGTGGAAGCATCTCTTACAGGGTTAAGGAAATCCAATAGCTTTGGATTGTACATCTCTAACATCAAGGGTGATAAGTGATTCTTTTTTTTCTTTTTTTTTTTTTTTTAAATGAAAGTCTTTCAGTGTTTAATCCCTTTTATAAGATTTGGCTGAAATTGGCCAATAAATTTGTTCTTGGGACAGAAGGAAGAGACTTGAGAGTGACTGTGTGATGTCACAAGTTGTCTTTCCCTTAGGAAATCAGAAAGGTCGCAGACAGGACCTTTGTTAGATTGATTATTTTATGGATCCTTTGCAACTTCATTTATGAACCTCACCTCAGGCCTTGGTGCTGAGCTGCAGCTGTGTTTTCTGGAGGATGGTGAGGAGGAGGAGGGATGGAGAAAAGGGCAGGCTTCTGTTGGGAGCAGCACTGAGGAGCTGCCAGCACATTTGTGGAAATTGTGATTTTCTTGCAAAAAAACCTTACCATGTAAGAAGTTAATTACTTATTGATTTTGCTGTTGATGGAAAGCAAGCCTAATGAATGGTCTTTTAGCAGCACTTCCTTCTCTGCTAATTGGGATTCTCCACCAGAATCTCAATGAACCATAGGAGTGCCCAGACACAGTGGTTACCACGGAGCAGCAAGCTCCTGTCTGTCCACACCAATGCTGCATCCCTCTAGGACTCATTAGGGTGCAACAGCAGGACTGTGATGATTGCACATATCAGCCCAGCCAGTACCTCCTTTGAAAAATCTTGAATGACCTTGATTTATGCCTACTGAGCCAAAAACATCAAGACACAGGTAAAGAAGCAAAGAATTGACAAGGAGGTGGTGGCTGGAGATTAAAAGCTTGCCAAGTGGAAATAGAAAGTATAGTGCATGAAGGGAGAACAAATTTCAGGAGGGAGCAGGGTGGGATGGTGTAGAGCTTCAGTGTAAGGGACAAAAGAAAAGCAGATGAAGCAAACAGCAGAAAGCAAATTGCATGAGTTGTGGATGAGACGAGGAATCAATGAGGTCAAAACGAGAGCAGAATAATGGAACAGCAGAGAGGACAATGTGCCTGGTATGACCTGGATGTAGAACATAAGGAATGATAGAAGATGACTCTTGGGAAGATGATGTATGGAGAATGTCCCAGTGGGGATGATGGGCCTGGAAGAAGAAATGAGGGGCTTCAGAAAGAAATAAAATGGAGACGCTTGTGGGGTGAAGAAAGGTAAAAAATAATCTACAACAGTTTTTTCACTCTTTATGGATCTCTGTTTTCCCTGTTTACACAAGTTCTTCTCTGTTACCTTTTGGGATTTTTCCAGAATCAGGGAAAACCATTGATTTCCTGCACTCCTGAGGGACAACTTTTGCCCATCGCAGGATTCAGTATGTCCCCCCCCAGCCCTACCTGAAAGCATTAGCTTTGTTTGCAGCCATTGTGCCAATAATGGACCATGAGACAAATGATCACCAATTCTGCTTCACCAGGTAAAATGTAACCTGCAGAACATCTCCTACCACTTCTACCAGCACACCAGCATCATCGCAGACCTCCGCAGGGAGACGAAGTGCCTTAAGGCTGAGGTTGAAAACCTGCAGGAGAAACAGGCAGTCAGCTCCAGCCTTGGGGATCTGCAAGGTACAGCCAGGAACAAGAACTGTCCTGGGGCATCTGGAGGGAAGGGAGCTGGCAGAGGAGCTGTGTTGTGGTAGCACTTGGGGGGCCTCCATGCAGATGTAGCTTGAGGCATCCAGATGAGCAGTGCTTGTAGAGAATCAGTCTGATGTGTAATGGAGGCAAGCAGGGCAGCTGAAGTTGTTTTTTCTGTGTAAGCCTTTCTCTGATATTGTGGGACTCTGAACAGCATATTCAGCCTTCTCAGTATCTTCCTCAATAGTAAAATGTGTTCAGTTTCACAAACCCGCCCCTGAGGGGAGCTTTGACACCAAGCAGTGGCGTTTGCTGTGGGCTCTGTGGCCGTGTCAGGACATGGAGCTCTGTTGGATGGCTTGTTACACTTAATAGAAAACAAATAGAAAGAAAGAAAGAAAAATATGGAGGAGGGCAGAGCAAAGCTTTTAAAATGCTAATTGCTCTGCCCTGGGGATTGTTCCTTTTGTCAGTGAATCTGCTAAGAAACGAAATAAAAATAGTCAACTTCTGACAGACAAGACACGAGGTAGAATAGGCTTCTGCTACCAATACCCAAGGTCATTTCTATATAACAAGCACAGAAAACAGATGCTTTTCTCTTTTGGAATGTGGAAAGGTGGAAGAGATGTCTCTGCAATGCAGCATCCTCTTAATACTCACAAAAGCAGTAGCAATGAGACCCATTTATTACTAATAATGTGATCGCAAACATATATCAGGTTTCTTAAGCACGTGATTCACTTCAGGAGACTGCAGAATGAAGCAGAGTCCTATACAAATGCCTCCTAACATGTAGACGGAGTGTCTTGGCCCCAGATTAGTTTTGTGGGGAGCTGGCAGAAGTTTACTTGGCCTAACACCAAATCAGAAATGTCCTGTCCTGCAGCAGGGAGGCACCGAGGCTCTGGGGCACACAGTGGCCGAGCAATGAAAGCCCTTCGGGCGCAGCTGATCAGGGCTTTCAGGGAGCAAATGGAGGTGCTTTGAAGGCTGATGGAGCTGGAAAATACCAACACTGAGCTGCATGCGGATACCTGCAGGCACCTGCTAACAACTGCAGTGAGTAGTTCCCTAGCTTTCAGCACCATTCACACATGGACGTCCAAACTCACCCTGGGAAATGCCAATATCCCATGGTCCTCCCAACATAAATGCCAAAAGGATGAGGTCAAGTGTAGGTTTGAGATTTACCTCTGTGATGAGGGAAAATTTGAGAGGATTGTGGTCGGCAAAAGGTACCCAGGGATTTAAGGTATATGAAGTCTTTAAGTCTGTGTAACTCAGAGCCTCACACTGAGGTGCTATATTTGCAGTAGGTGGTTTCTGCTGTTGGGAAACATATTCCTAATTCATCCTGATGCTTGTAAGGAGATTGTAGTCTGCATATGGTGCTGCACTGCAGTGCAGTTGCCTGATGTAAGCTCTGTAAAGAAATCAGCTACCTCTAGGATCAAGTTTTAAGCTCAAGACTAAAAGTATAAACAGCAGACACCTTGCTTCTATTTTGACCTTATTCTGGACTTGTGTTTTAACGGAAAAACTGGATGGCAGTGCAGACTGGGATTGTTGGTCCTTCTGTAGTCCAGTCACTGTGTGTGTGTGTGTGTGTGTGTGCATGTAGAGGTTTCCATCCAGATACACTGTGTCTGGGCACGATTACACGTCAGAGAAAAAGTAGCAGCATCCTTTTCTTCTGGATAAACTATAAGAAGGTGTCAGTTCCCTCTCATTATTGCACTCACCTAGTGTCTCTGTAAATTGTGTAATTCCTTAGGATTTGGGTGATTTGTAGTTCAAATGGTCTTCAGAACATTAAAGGTATTCAACAAGTATGTCAAATATGTTAAACAACCATGTCCCAGAAGTTCCTTTCTGGTTATTATTTTGCTGGCAGCTGGGAACAAGAGAAGGCTCAGGGTACATCCAAGTATGACAAGCCAGCAAAGGAGGACAAAGGTGAAAACACAGAGGAGGAGGAAGAAGTGGATGTCATAGATTCACCCGAACCTCATGAAGTTACAGTAGCAAGAGAAGAGGTCAACCTGCTGCTGGCAGAACAGCGCAGGGCAGCGGCCCTGAAGGTGAGGAGGTGAAGGTGTCCTTTTGATCCTGAGCCTGACCTGTGCCTGGGGGCAGGGTGGCAGCAGCCTAACTCAGAGAGGTTCTTGTGGTTTTGGGCCAGCACAAAAAAAAGCAGCATGGCCCCTGTACTGCTGCTAGACTCCAAAACACTTTGGGCTGTTGAAGGAAGCAGCATGGGAACATTGAGATTTGCATCCTGCTTCTGTTTCTGTGGTTTTAGGATGAGGGAAAAGCACCCACTGGCTTGTGCAACTGTAAGTGAGCTAATTCTTCATATTTCCCCTTTCAAGGGACACTTGGAGGGTTTGTCACTGACTGGTTGTTCAGTGTTCTGGTAATCACGTTTGGGGATGATTTTTTTGGTAGCTAACCTTGATGTCTGAGTTGTTCAGGGCAAGAACTGTGTGTCTGGATGGATCTGCCATCATCACCATGACTGAAACATGGTGGCTGCCAGTAGAATAAGCAAAATACTTTTTGTAGATGTGGCTTATGATCTCAGTGTGAAGAGCATAGCAGAGAATTGCTCAGACGCCTTACCCCAAGAAGATGAGCTGCCTTGGCAATCCCCTGTCTGTCTTTTTTCAGACAGAGCTGGAGCAGCACTTAGCAAATACCAGGGAAAAAGCTTCTCAGATGGAGGAGTTTTTTCCCAGACAAATCACTGATGAGTATCAGCAGGAGGTTCTAAGGCTCCTCTGCAGAGCCCATGAGCTTGAGCCTGGCAACGCAGAGCTGCAGGCAAATACAGTATACAAGGAGAATCTGCTGTGCCAGAAAGATTTTGTGATCGAGCAACTGCAGCAGCACATACTACTATGTGAAGAAATTATTCAGCAGCAGCAGAAATAATAGGTAATAAAAGGTAAAGCAGCACCTTTGCTCTTGCTCTGTCATTATCTCCAAGCTTTGTTTTCTGAAGGCAAACTGTTGAATGATCCACCTGGAAAACTTTGTCTTAGATGTCACAACTCCAGAGTTCTCAACTATTTCTCTATGAATGATCTTTAACACTCCCTTCCTATCTCTGCTCCAGCCCAGAACATTCCTGTCACAGAGACACTGGGTAGATTACACCACCTTCACTTCTCTGAGCTAGAGGAGGGGACACTGAACTGCCTGCTTCTGCTCCATTCAGTGATGCCCAGCATGCTTGGGGTAAAGCAGAGCAGACTCTTGTGCTGGAGAATCCAAGCTGTCCCATGACCTCGTGTCATGGCCACAGACACCCAAAGCCTGGCTGGGCCTTGTTGCCAATCAGGAGCTGTATAGAGCTTTGTTTTATGAATATGTTGTCTGTGAAACTGTGCTCTCCTTCCCTCTTTCCCTTTGACTTGGAGAATTAATAAGGCTTTTAGTGACAGAAACTGACCCAGGCAGGGCTGTGCATGAGCCAATGTGTTCATCCTCCTCCCAATGGCTGTTGCATCAGATTTGAGAGAACTGACTTGGTGGCAAAAAGGGAAGCAAAGGACAAACATGCAACTCTCCAAGTGACTGCTGGGGGCCTCTGCTAGCACGTGGCATAGTTATCAAGATCTCATGTCTTTCCTGCAAGGAAGGAAGGATGCTGCTGGCCTCTTTGTCTTTGAAAACTTGTATTTTGAGACAGTAAGGGGCTGCCAGAAAATTGCCAGGCTTCAGCAGGGAGTCGAAGCAGCAGTGTCTCCAGTTTACTCTGACAGCCTATAATGAACAGGGCAAGGAGCTGGGTTTCACTTGGAATAATAAACTCAATGCTAGTTATGTTGTTATATCAGAGATTGATCTTCTTGGGTCACCCTTCCACAGGAAGAGAGCAAATAGCAGGTGGCTGGAACTACGGAGAAGCGCATGAGGTATCAATAGTGTCTTTGGGCCCACAGGCTGGGAGCCAGGGCTAGAGGAGTGTCTTTACAGTGAGAAAAATCTGCTGAGGATCTCATTCTTCCCTCATCCTGCAGCCCCACAACAGCCCTTCTCTGGATGTAAGTCACCATTTGGATTTCAATAAAGAAGAGATCAGAAAGAGTCTACCTGGGAACGTGAAGGATCATGCGTGGGGGGTGAAGTTTGGCATTCCCTTCATCACTTTTGAGTCAGACAGGTAATGTGAAACTTTCTCATTATTAAACTTATTCTTTAGGGCATGGGAACCCAGCAGCTCCCAGCTAAGTCCCCAAAGCTAGGTGATATAAAACTGGAAAATGTAAGAAAACTTCCCTGGTAGACTGCTTTTGCAAAGTAGTGCTGAGCTCCCCAGCTGACTGATTTTGTAGCCACAGCTCTATATGAGAAATAGATGAGTCAAAAAGCTTTGTCTTTGTTTCTCTATTTGCAGAGGCTGTTGTAACAATATTTCAGGTGAAATTTAATGTTTTTCAAATGTTTGAAAGTGCTTTGAAGAGGAAATTTATAAAGGCTTTGAATTAAAAGCAAATTATACTGCAATTGCTTTGCTTTTTAGCAGAAACCAACATGTGTTGCCACAGGAAAGATGACTCCCAGTCTGCGTTCCCCCACCTCTCTAGACTTGCCTGAGAAAAAAATCACCTGCAGACATTTCTGCTGTTCCACTGAGTCTGGAGACCTCGGAGGAAATTACTGTCAACACCAAAAGCATCTCCCTCATTGCAACCCGTCACCGTTCCAGAGCCCAACACAGTGACCCTGGGAGCAAAGTCTCCTCAGCTCACTTCTCTCGGGATGATAAGCTTGAGCTGAAGTGTCTGGAGGCCAGTTCCATCCGAGACTGTCAGATGAGAGACGGTGCACATATTGGGGGTTTGCTGTCGGAACATGCAGCTGGTAGCCAGCTGTGCTCCTCAGCCAGGGGAGTGCTGAGGAACATGAGAGACCAGGAGATGTCCGCTGAGAGGACAGCACTAAAGGAAAGATCTCACTCTCTGGAACCAAATTTCCACAGGATAGGTCTTTTGTGTTTCTTTCTAAAGGGGGTGGGTTTAGCAGAAGGCATAGGCCTTGTGGAGCTAGGGTGGTTTTTAAATACAGAGAGAGAAACATAGTACAAACTACATGAGGAAATAACTATCTTTTTGTAATGCCCTCGATCTTCTGCCAAAATAGCAAGCTAAGCCAGGCAGGTGAGAAGGGAATCTCTTTGGTTCATTGTGGCAACAATCAGATGTGAGACACAACACCACTGAGGTTAATTCAGTGTCTTTCAGAACTCAAGTGCTAAGCACTGCCCTCCCTCAAGCCCTGATACAGACAAAGCTTGTGAGAACCACCTGTGCCAAGCTAGGCTCTTCCATCAGTCCAAAGCTGGGAGCAGCATGCCCATTGCTGCGAAGGCCAAGGTTGCTGTTGGCCACCGTCCAGGTAGGGGCCGAAGAGGCACTGGTGACATCCTGCATCAGCCCTGTTGGGACAGGTGGATTGTCATATGAGAAAGAAGCCAGAGTAAAGGCTAATTATCAGAACTATCAGCAATCTGATCACAGGGTTTTGGATTTTTTTAATATGATCTAAGTATCTTTTGATGGGTAAGAAAGCATATCCTTTGCAGAGCACCGCCCCAGCTATGCCTCTGTGATCTAGGGGAAAGAATTAGTGCTCAGTTGCAACAAGCTACTGATCTCAGTCTAATCATTTAGACAGCTCCATGTCCAAACTAAGCCTCAGCAAGGTGACCAAGCCTTGACAGTCTGCACTGACCATCTGTCAGCTTCAGTTGTTTTGCTTTGTGCAGACATGCAAGGGTGGGATGAGGTCAGGGGAACTGGATACCCATAACTTCCTGAAAGGTGGACAGAATCCTTCCTCATTCTGCCAAGAGGTGCCTATTATCGCTAATTAGTTTTTCAGGTTTTTTGCTACGAAAAAGTGGTTAACTTTTGATTTACAGTGTTATAATTTATTTTGGCTAGTTATTAGCGACTCATCCATTGCAAAATGTTTTGAAATCATGCTCTACTCCCTGCTTTTGCTAGAGAGGTCTCCACTAGAGGCGCTGCCAAAAGACAGTGCTCCTGCAAGCACCATCCAGCAAAGCAAGGCTGATCGCGTCAAAAGATGGGTCTTTCAGAAAGTCAGGGGTGAGTGCATGGAATATCAGGTTGGCTGGTTCAGGAGGCACTACCATTTTCTTCTCTTGCACTTGCTCTGTTGCAATCTGAACCTCAGGAGCTGTAAATGCAACAAAAACGGTCCAGTTGCAAAAGCAGTCACATGGGCAGGGCTTTTACAGCCAAGTTCTAAGCCTCCTGTTTTTTTTTTTCTCTGTAACAGATGACATGGGCAATGTTCCAGAAGGAGTTACACTCTGTCTCCCTCTTAGCCAAAAATAACCTTTTAGGAAGAGAAGCTAACATTTTCAGAGGTGTTCACAACCCAAATCCGATCCACATGCGAAGTACAAAGTTTAATCTGAGTTAGCCATGTGACAACACAGTGGAAGTGGCACCTCGGGACTTTCTTAAGGCAGTGGTGTGCAGATCTCAGTGCCTGTGCCAAACTCGCCCTTCCACAGCCCATGGCAATCTGTCTCCTCTCCGATTAGACTGGCAACATGATTCAAACAGAAGCACGAGGAACTTGACTGAGTACTTCTTTTCCCCTCACTTGCAGGGCATGCAGACGGTGCCAGCAGTTGGCGAAAGCCGTAGCCGATCACCCGCTTGAGGAACCAACTGAGGACTAAATAGAAGTCACCGGGGCAGCAGAACTCTCTGTGGCCCAAAGGATTGCAATTTCAAGACTGCTGGCAGTTGTGGAAGCAGATGCAGTGGGAATGTGCCTTAAAATATGTTTTAGCTTCTGTGTTGTGATGCTGAAAAGCAGCAGGAAGACTGCCTGCAAGGAAAGAGACCTTATAAGTTGTAGCTGAGGTTTTTTTTCATATCCCTCCTGCAAGTCATTCCTCTGCACTGTGCACTCTAGCTATTAGTTTCCATTTAAATCAAGCAGGGTGTTAACAGTCCAAAAGAAGAGGAAAACCGCATTTTCTCCAGCAGTGTTTGCCTCCCCGAAGATGTCAGCATGGAGTCCAGGCCGTCTTTTTTTTCCCAGGGCAAAAGTATGGATGCCACCCATACATCCAAAAGGCTCCCTGACTATTAAAACCAAATGTAAATGCCTGAGAAATAGTTTCCCTGTTCTTCCCTGCTGTCCCTGAGTGTTGCTGTGAAGCTGGGAGGTATAACGCATGCCTGGAATGCTGTTTGGGTGAGCAGATGTTTGGCTGTGAGAGCAGCCAGAGATTGCTCTAAGCTCTTTTCCATCTACAGTGCATTTCAGATCTGACTGCAGCCTGGAGAAGCAGCATGGTGATAGGTGAAGACCCTGATAAGAGCTGGCCTGGAGGTAAACTGTAGGAATGTATTTTTCTTTGTGGAACAAACGTCTCCAGCCAGCAGCCTTCTCCATAAGAGGCTTTTGAAAAAGTATTTTCACTGCTTTTTAAGTATGCTGCAGATCAAGTGGTTCTGGTCAGTGCACTGAATAAATAGTGACTCCATGCCCTGAACAGAAGTGGCTTCTCTCTTAGGTCTGCTGAAGTATCTAAAATAGTAATCTCAGCCAGGTCTGTGCATTTTTCAAATGGATGAAAAACCTATTTTTCCTTTTTCCCCAGCTGCAGCACTTGCAAAGAATTCTCCTGTGTGCTGCATGATGCTGTGCACACTCCCCATTCTTCTATGCCTCTTGCTTTACTGTGTGTCAAGATGAGGGATAGCTCACTCCAGGGATGAGAAAGCTTACATTACTTATATTTATGAAATGTCCTAAACCTCTGAAATGGGGATGCAATGCAAGTGTGCTAGTAGGTGTAAACAAGCAGATGATTTTCCTTACAAAACAGAGGCAGGAAGAGGTGCAATGCTGAAGTAGCGGGTCACGAACACTTGTTTCCCGGGGCTGACTCTTTCAGATAAACAAACATATAAAAAAAGCACACACAGATAAAATAAGCACAGACTGTGTGTAAAACAAACCCGTGCCAGCAAGTTGTGAGCCAAGCCTGTGTGTACAAGACCTCACATGACCTGCAAACACTGAAGGACCAAAAGTGAGGGGGAAACTGAGTTTTCCAAGCATATGCATCTCCTCTTAATACCTTCGGCTGTAGTCACCATGAAAAGTTGCAGCGTTTGGGAGTTATTTCATGCACAGTGGGATGTGTGAGCTCAGAGCATTGATTTGAGGCTGTATCTCTGAAAGAAGGTTCTGAAACAAATAATTTGATGATTTGTCATGACTGTTTGGAAGAGTTCGGAGCAATGTGATGTGCTGACTTCCCTGTTTGTAAAAGCTGTGGTTTAAATCCGTTAATAAACGTAAAAGCTGGGGACTCAGATCTCGGAAGTGGCATCTGTAAATTACCGTTTATAGCTTTGATAATTGTTGGAGGTGAGGCTGTAGCCCTTCTCCTGTACCAAGTGGGACCATGCTCATTTTCAGTGCTTGGGTAACAGCTTTTTGTGATTGGAGTCTTCTAGACCACAAATGATGAGTGACAAGGGGAGCTTAGATTGCTCTGGCCTTTTCAAGCAGCATTTTCTAGCCTTGCTCTATCCTGCCACCTATACTTTGCTCCAAATAATTAAAGTCTGCTGGACTAGAACCCAAAAGGCTGGGTTTTCTTCCACAAAACAGCTGGCAACTGGCTACATCTACTTGTGAGCTCTAGCATGCAGCTATGTCCTGTCTTGGGACGCTGTGTCACAGCATCCGTGCCTGGCTCTTCCTCCTCTTCCTTGTCCTGTCCCTAGGGCAAGAGGCAGGTTACTGGTTCTTATCTCTGCCGGGAAATTAGGTACTCATCCAAGCCTACGGTGTGACGCGAGTTCCCCCTTGCAACCTGTAACAAATTTAAATGTGAGGTTTGGGTTTAACTTCGAGTGATTGCTGGAAATGGGGGTCTGGCAAGGCAGCCCCCTTTCACAGCGAGTTCTGAGAGAGTCCTCTTCACCTCAGCTTCCTCCAGCGGTCTCGCTGGGGCGGTGGGAAGGAGCCGGCGGCTGCTGCCGGCGGGGTTATCCCCGGCTGTCGCCCCGCACCGCGCATCCCCAGCGCCGGCTGCCGCGNGGAGGAGGAGGAGGAAGGCTGCGCTGGCCGGGCGGGAGGTGAGCGCGGGGCGGGGACGGCCTCTGCCCGCGGTCGGGCGGTCCCGGCAGGGTACCGCCCCGCGGTGGAGCCGGAGCCGGAGCCGGGTCCGGGCGGGCTCCGGGCGGGAGCGGTGGCCGGGCACCGATCCCCTCTGTCTCTTCGCGGCTCTGCCCGGCGGCCGCGGCGGTGCCAGGTAGGGCGAGCGCAGCGCACGGTTCCGCCGGCCCCGCGGCGTCCGGCTCGGGGTCGGTCCGGGCGGCGTTGCCCATCCGCGTGTCTCG
This sequence comes from Urocolius indicus, assembly GCA_013401255.1. NCBI lineage: Eukaryota > Metazoa > Chordata > Aves > Coliiformes > Coliidae > Urocolius > Urocolius indicus. Next base: position 240,379 of record WBNH01010858.1, on the reverse strand, counting down.
GCGGTAGCGGGGTTGGGGCTGTCGGGGCGGCGAGCGGCCGTGCGCGCGGCAGTCCCTCTGCTCCAAACCACGGGACGTTGGCTTTCCCCGCTCTCTCTGCCGCCCGCACTGGGCCCGAGGCTCGTGAAGAGCCCGGTTCGGTGCTTGTGCGGTTCGGCTGCGTTGTTCCACGGTCTGTGTTGCTCCTGGACTCCGGAGCGTCTGCGGTCCCAGCGCCTAGGAAAGCAAACCCTGGAAGCGGTTTCCTCCGTTCCCTAGGCGGCAAGAGCCTGGCTCGTAACGAGGCGACTCGTAGCGTCGCGAATCCCGCTTCCAACTTCGCGCACGGAACTTCAGAGCTGAACTACAGGCAGCAGAACGCGGCGCTGGAGGAGTCGGGTGTCTGCAGGGCAAACGCAGGTGGTGCGAGTGGCAGGGTCTGATTTCTGGCCCCTACGAGAAACGTTTTGGGGGTTTTGTTGGCACCGAGGCTTGCTGAGGCTCTTCCAGCCTCGTTGCAAGGCCAGGAATGATGGCTGGGCTTGAAGTTTGTGACAGAGGTGATGAACAAAGAGGACATGCTGCGTTTTATGAGTTTCCTTTTGGAAATCTGAGAAACGTGGCTATTAAAAACTTGCAGGTATAGATGTTGAAAAAGAGGTGACCACTGCTGCCGAGGCTGTACAAACCAGGCTTTGTGGCAGTGACGGCAGAGAGAGGTGCTGAGGTGGCTACACAGATGGGGATGTTCTTTTGCTATGCACCTATGTGCTAAGCTGGGGTAAAACATGCCGTGCAAGCTCTGTTTTTTTGCATACACGGTGCATTTATACTAATGTAACAGCTGGTGTCGTTACGTGGGGGTAAAACTTCCCTACTAAGCAAAGGATGCTACATTTTTGGAAAGCTGGGGAGAAGCAGTTTGTTGGGTTTTGATCAAGTGCACGAAACTAATCTGTGTTTATTGGTACAATGTCTCTGTGCTTTGGCTGAGGAGAGCTTGTTCCTGGGCACCTGCAGGAAGATAAATTGGTTCCACTTCTCTAGAGCTTGCGTGTTCCTGAAGTGTGTAACTGGTAGCAGGTGTGTACCATGATCTATGGGTGAAGAAGGCTGTGTGGGTCGAGTGGTTGCTGCTGAATTCAGCTGCTCCAAGGGAAAGTAGCAATTTGAATTTGGGGGTTTGTATGTTCTTAAAAGCTCTCATTCTGTCTCTTTCCATCTTCAGAAGCAGGCAAAGCCTAAGCAAGCTACGTGAAATCCCATATCCTCTCAAGTTGAACGAGTGGGCACTGGAGGAGGTGAGCTGGTGCTTAGTGCTTGACCTCTGTGCCCTGTGCTTCTCCATGGGGAGTGAGGAGCAATGGGAGAGGGACAAGCCTGGGGAAACACAAAGCAAGAAGAGATGGTATCTGCATCCAGGCGTGTGGAGGCACAGTCCCTTTGAAACCATTGCTGATGATGGAGAGGGGTTATTGTCCCCATCTCTTTTATGAGCATATGTATGCTTGTTTATTTTCTGTAGGCCTTACTGCTCCTCTAAGTAAGCCCGAGTTACATTCTTTTGCAAAGAGAGGCTGTGAGAGAGGGCAGTCCTTGCACAAAGCCAAGAGGAAAGGAAGAAAGAGACAGGAATTACTTAAACTGCTGTTTGCCCAGAGAACAAACAGTTAGAACTGGTCTGCGAAGTACAAATAAGGTTTCCAAATCCCTGAGGAGGTGCATCGGCAATAACTTGCAGTAAGAGCACCGGGGGACACATCCCCCTTTCTGGTTTTAAAAGAGAGTTTGAGAGGTGATTATTTGACAGCACAGCTTGAAGGACCAATGACCTTGGACCTCAGTGTTTCTTTTGAGCCTGGGATGGGAAGAAGAGTCCATGGTTCACACGCAGGCCAGGTTCAGGTTGGAGATGATGACAGGATGGCTGCTCAGGGGGCTCTGACGGGTGATTGTAGCTCTTGGTCCGTTTCCCGGTTTGCCAGCATCATGTCACAGAAGCAGCTTTGTGCGGATCCTGGTGCACATTCTTCTTGGCTGATGACTTTGGGTTAATCTTGAATGTAAATTCTTGGCTCCTCCTGGAGGCTTTTCGTTTTGATTCTGGCAAGGGGAGGATGGAGGCGCGTTCCCTCTGATGTGCACAGAGACCTCTAATTTGTGCTTTCAGTCTGGCGTCTTTTATGAAGCGCTCAGGAAGAGGATGTATCCTAGTCAACAGAGTAACTCTGTTTTCTGCAGTGTTTTTCTCATGAAGGGGGATTTAAGCTGTGTGGCTGCTCTTTTCCAGGGTTCCTCTCTGGCACTGTAGAGTTAATAGAAGTGAAGTCATTTCACTTCTGTTCTGCAATGCTGCCATGTGTCTTGGAGAAGCCAAACGCTCTGGCAGGCCTTCGTGCTGTGTCCTGGAAAGCAGACTCGAGCCCTCGGGGTATGCTCAGTGAAGCTACATTATGGTGGTGGCTTTGAGGAAAGAACCTTCCTTCTGTTTGCCCCAGGAATGTGTGTGCCACACACAGTGTCTTGTTGGCTTCCTCGCTGCTGCTGCTGAGAGGGTGATCTGTCCACACCAGGGTGGGACAAGCTTTGCAGAAATGCCAGCAGGCTGCTGTGCTGCCTGAAGCTGTGAAAGCTGCTGGGTGGAGGAATGGCAGAAAAGGATGCTCCGTGTAGCTCTCTGGGCTTGCTGTGTTCCAGCCAGCATTCCAGGTCTCAAGCAGCGCTGGAAACCCAGTGTGCTGGGGGTTATGTGCACAGTGGGCACCCTATTCATCCAGAATAGGCAGCACTCCCTGCCCTGAACAGCTAACCAGCTCAAAAGCAAGAGCAGATTCAGGCAAAACGCAAACCCAGAAGTGTGCCAAAGCAGTAGGCTTGGCAGCATCACTCCATTATCTTCTGCTGTTGGCCTGACATGCTCGTCCTGGAGTGCTGACGCAGATACGTAATTTGCCCCTTCTTTAACTCTGTGCTCATCTCTCTGGATGTTTCTTCTTAGACCTGCTCTATCCTTCATCTTGACTAGATAAATATAAAGAATTCACTGCTGAGTAATACCTGCTGCTCACTCCGCAGAGTGCAAAGTGTTATGTCTGCAGTTCCTCCAGCTCCTCTTCACACGTAAAGTAAGAGCCTGGCTCTGGGAAACACAGAGTTTGGTGTTGTAGTACATTACAGCTACAGTGAATTTCTCCTCTCCTGAGGTGTAAATAAATATGCCAAGGTGGAAAAACCCTGAACCATTGGTCTGTGTTTTATGTCTTTTGGGACAGGCTGAGTGTCAGCTTCTGGTGTTTTAAACCAGGACTTTGGTAAAAACCCAACATCCCTGAGGCATCAGCACAGCTGTGCAGAGGCTGCTGCTGAGCACGTTTCCCCCAGGAGCTGCATGTGAGGGGCTTGCTGGTGGAAAGGCACTGGGAGTCTGCAGGGAAGCAGATAGCAGTGAAAAGATGGGACTGGTTGAAGTAAAAAAAAAAACCACAAACCCTCAAACCTGCTGCACCCTCCAAAAAAAATCTTCTGAGCTGCCCATTTAACAGTGATTTTTCTCGCCTGAGATCAAGAGTTGTTAGGCATGAGTGTGACAGAAATATAACGGATGTTAAAGCAGGAAAAGTGGTCCTGACTCAGCAGAGTCTGGACATGAACAGAGCACCCTGAATCTGAGAAAAGATTCATTTAAAAGTAATCATTCCTTTAGATTTTTACTCATGTGGCTTTTATCAGGGCTATGCCCCTTTATGGTATTTTTGTTGTTGTTAGAAAATTGTTTGTATAATCTTTTCTTGACAAAATGAAGCAGCTACCAAAAAAAAGCTCATGGAGATGACATCTACTGAGTGCCTTCACACAGAGTAGATAGAGTGGTGGGTTCAGGTCAGTGAGGTTCTTTCAGAAGGGGCTTTCTTTAGGCACTGAGGCAGTGGCATCTCCAGCCATGTATTTGTAACTCCCATGAGGTCTTTGTTTTCAGCACAGTGGTGCAGAACATCTTCATGGGAAGGTGAGACCACAGTGTGAGACCACAAGCTAAATTGTGGCTTGAGCGCTCTTTGTTCTGTTGTGTGTTAGATATGTTTGAAAAGGATGTCTGAAAAGAGCTGGCTCTACATGCTTTCTGTACAGAGTTGTATTTTTTTAATGTTCTCAGACTTTCCTCTGTAAACAACGTGTGGAATCTTTATTTTTTAAATGAAAATAGAGCTTCTCCTGCAATCGTGTGACTCTAGAAGCTTGAGATTGAGTTGAAAAACGTGCTTGCTATGGAAACTGGTAAAATTACAACAGATGATGCCTCCTTTCGGCCAGTCAGCTCTTCTCTGTGGGGTCTCTATGGGTACCTCAGGCTCACAACTCCCCTCATATAGAAAGAGGTGCCCAGTCCCACGGCAAGACGTGATTGTGCAAGGTCATTCTCTCCAAATCAGAGTGGTTAAGGGTTCAGCTAACTTTTTGTTTCTCGTCCCTTTCCAGGCTCCTGGTCTGCAGCACCATGTTGGATCCCAACCCACGCTCTGCAAGCCAGAGGTGAATCCAGGTGAAAGCCAGCTATCACAGTAGGCGTCAGGATGACCAAAGCACGGCTCCTCCGTCTCTCTGTGGTGCTGGTCTCCATCTTCATGATCCTCTTGATCATTGTGTACTGGGACAACGTGGGAACAGCTCACTTCTACCTGCACACCTCCTTCTCCAGGCCTCATTCCTCAGGAGCCATCCCTGGTATCACAGCAGGTGAAGACTGGGAAGCCTTGCCAGATGTGGATGAATTTTTGGCAAAGCTGCTTAGTTCGAGCCTGAAACAGAACAGCTCTATTCCCCGAAAGACGGAGCAGCTGCTTGTCCAGGGCTCCAACAAGCCTGTGGTGAGCAATTTGGAGGAGAACGTGCGTGGCTATGACTGGTCTACTCACAATGACAGAAACAGCTTGGACCAAGAGAAGCTGCAGATAGAGAGACAGAGAACGTTGCGGGAGTTTTGTGCCAATTCCAGCTTCACCTTCCCCAGCAAGGAGCGCTCCTTCGATGACATCCCAAACTACGAGCTCAACCACTTGATTGTGGATGACCGCCACGGCATCATCTACTGCTACGTCCCCAAAGTGGCCTGCACCAACTGGAAACGGGTGATGATTGTGCTGAGCGAGAGCCTGTTGGACCAGGGGGTCCCATACCGGAACCCTCTGGATATCCCCCGTGAGCACGTCCACAACACCAGCACCCACTTGACCTTCAACAAATTCTGGCGCCGTTACGGGAAGTTCTCCCGGCACCTGATGAAGATCAAGCTGAAGAAGTACACCAAGTTCCTCTTTGTACGAGACCCTTTCGTGCGCCTCATCTCTGCCTTTCGCAGCAAGTTTGAGCTGGAGAACGAGGAGTTCTACCGGCGTTTTGCCATCCCCATGCTCAAGCTCTACTCCAACCATACCAACCTTCCCACCTCCGTTAGCGAGGCCTTCGGGGCGGGCCTCAAAGTCTCCTTTTCTGACTTCATCCAGTACTTACTGGATCCCAGGACAGAGAAGTTGGCCCCTTTCAACGAGCACTGGAGGCAAGTTTACCGCCTGTGCCACCCGTGCCAGATAGACTACGATTTCATTGGAAAGCTGGAGACTCTGGATGAGGATGCAGCTTATCTATTGCAGCTCCTCAAAGTGGACAGGCTGCTTCGCTTCCCTCCCAGCTACCGGAACAGGACTGCCAGCAGCTGGGAAGATAACTGGTTTGCCAAAATCCCATTGGCTTGGAGGCAGCAGCTCTACAAGCTTTACGAAGCAGATTTTGTACTCTTTGGCTATCCCAAGCCAGAAAACTTGCTTAAAGACTAAAAGTCATTGGGCTGTGGGTGTGGGAGGGAACATCTGAAATACCAAAAATGTTTAAAGCCTCCTCCTTTTTGCTTTTAATTCCTTTCCCTGTACAGGTTGGTACAATGGAATATATTTTTTCTACTGCTTTCCCTTCCATGTTTGCAATGATGCCAGAGTGCAGGGTGTTCCAGCCAGCTGTGCATATGCAAAAAAAAATTTGCCAGGTTTTTTGTTTGTTCTCATTTGTTTTCTGTTGTTTTTTTAAACGTCCCCATGTTTTGCCATGGGTTGCTGCCCTTGGTCACTCTGCCAGCTGTGTCCTGCAGTAGCTTTTTTTATTAATACTTTTTAAAAATTAATATATTTAAGATATTTAATACAAAGTGTGTGTCGTGGCAAAGGAAGGGAAGGAACAATTAAAAGAAAACCCCAAGAAATGATGCCTCTGCCTCTGTGTGTTGTCTCAGGGCTGCTGCTGGGGAGGTCTGAGGACTCGGATCAATTTGGGAGCTGGGTTTGGTGGTGGTGCCTTCACCAAGAATGTCTGCAGGTGGCTACTCAAGGCAGATCAGGTGGGTCAGTGGCAGGCTCAGCCAAACAGCCCTGGAAGAATGCCAGTGCTCCCAGCTGGTGAGTGTGATGCCAGGGTTGCAGGAAGGAAATGTCAGTTGGGAGCAGTGACACACCAAGCTCTGCAGGGTGTTTGGATGTTCAGGTGGCCAACACACCACTCCTGAACTGCTTCACTTTTCAGCACAGTGCTGTTGGGACTCTGCTTTCCAAAAAGCCGAGGTTCCTTGACTCCTACGTATCTGTGTGGAGCATCTTCCATGACATGTCCTGTTCCAGGACCGTGCCTGCAGTTCTTGTGGGTTATGGCCAGCCTGGATAGGCAGAGCATACTCTTGGATGGACGTGTTGTCTAGAAATTGGCACCCAGGCTTCTCACTGCAGCAGTTTAGGCACAAACATGGTCACTGTATGGCAGCCAGTGACGGGATGGGGAGGTGGTGTGCTGCTCTGTGGCCCTGCCACTGCTGCCTGCAGTGCAGGTCCCTTGAGAGCTGTTCTGTCTTCACTCCTGTGCTTGCTTTAAGGGGACATGATGGGGGTGCAGATGCTTATCCCTGGAAGAAGATGATCTGAAAGATTTCTTTCAATCAGCAGGCAACAAGGCGAGCTCAGAGTTCATTTGTTTTCAGAGTGTCCGCTGCTCCTCGTGATGCTGCATCCTCATCCGCTGCCTTTCCGTTGATAGCGAAGGACTGATGCAGATTTAATCATCTGCCTTGCTGGAACCATAGTTGCCCACTGTGCTAGGAGCATGTGGGCTGCTTCCCAGAGGAAATTAGTGCTTTTTGAGAGATGTTTTTTTGTCTTATCAGCTGAATCTGCTTCTCTTTTTCTTTCTGAATTGCTCTGCAAAAAAAACCTGCCTGCTTAGCAGATTGGGCAGGCAACCCTTTCAGAGCTGGAATGCTTAATTATTTCCCTGGGCTGTGGATGGTATCAGTGATTAAGGTCCAGGGTCAGGTCTTGGGAGGCAGCCTTGTGTTTTGGGCAGACTTCTTTGTATCGTCCTTTTACTCCCTTTCTCTCTAAGGCCATCAGCAGCTGTGACCTCTCCCCTCTCTCTCCTTGTTTCCCCAGCCTCTGTACACATGCATCTTCTTGGCATTGTACTCTTCCTAGCGAGTACCCTGTATCAAGCTTTCTAACCTACAAATGAGAGGTAATTGCTAGTGGTTATGCTTGAAACAAAGAGTTTTTTTCTTATTGTATTCACACCACTCTCCTGTCGTTTCTGCTGGGATAGTTATGGTTTAAATGAGCCTGAAACCGTGATCAAGGTCTCAGCACTTAGCTCTTCGCAGCTTGGGGAAAAACGGACGTGTTGGTTTCTGAGTCATTATTTAAAACTAATAATAGAAAAGTGTTGATCTGTTCATTTTTTTTTTCCAGTTACCAGCTAATTGCTGCAAACCAGAAAGATGTTGAGAGTCTCGTCTCCTCTAATGAGTAATCCCGGGAGTCTCTCAGTTCCTGCTCCATTTACATTTCTTCAGAGTGGGTTCATCTCGCTTTTCAGACATACAGTATGCATGTTTTCATCTTTTGTCTTTGCAAAGCGTTTGTTTTTTTCCCTTTTAATTGAAAGTTAATTGATGTTTAGTATGTGTAGCAGTGGGTGGCTGGGAGCATAGCACAGTGCAAACTTCCTTCCAGCTGCTTCCACTGCACCTCTTGATCTGGTCCTGTCTCTTTCTGAGCTTCTGACCAGTCCTTGGCAAACACAGCCCCCTGACACCAGCTTGCCTGATGGACCAGCTCCTGCCTTCTCAGCTGAAGTTATCCTGTGATTCATGGCTGTGGCTTGGCCCAGGCAAGAACCCAGGAGCACTTACCTTTTCAAGGTCACCCATCCAGGGCAGAGGAGGATTCTTGCCATCATTTTTTGGCAGCAAGATCCTGGTTATGGAATTGGTGGAGGACGTGCAAAATTGCTGCAAATCCTGCACATCAGCTGCTCTGTGTGATGTGAGAGCATATCCTCTCCCTACAGCTGCCTTGTAGTTTCACAGCAGTCGAAGAAAAAGCCCTCTCTTCCCTTGTGGGCTTTGGCTACAGAGGGAGAGAGTTTGAATGCATTGACTTTTCTCTCCCCATCCAAAGCTGGATAAAGGGGGGAAATTCCAGCATTATGTGCTAATCCATGCTAAGGTCCAAACCACCCCCTGTGCACGGCTCAGGGAGCTGCCTGCAGGCTGCTTGCATCTCAGCTGTGGTCAGGAGAAGGGGTGGATGCTGGAAGACCAGAGGGCTCTGTCTTTCACCCCATCAAGTCCAATCTTCTTTGACATACATTTCTGTATTTGGAGACCCATACCAAATCAACATGCTGAAAGCTCTTGCCTCTCTCCTTTCCCATTGCCATGCTTCAAAGTGCTTGCCAGGAGGAGCAGTAAAGCTCAGATGGGGAGGGTTCACGTTGCAGTGGATGGCTTCTGAGTTCAAAATAGCTTGTTCCTTGCTGCTTTCTCCTTTTGAAGCCCTCCTTCCCCACCCTTCCACCACTGTGAATGTATTGTTAAGAAGTCAAAGGGGATCCAGGCTGTGCTCCATGGGTTGCCAGAACTGGGATGTAGCCTCTGGCTTCAGGAATGTGCATTTTTTGTGGGTTTCTGACTCTATTCTAATGATGTAAAAGTGTGGCGGGGGGTGGAGGGAGAAGGACAAAAATTTCAGCCAGCCATGCTTCCTTCCCCCTGGTTTCCTAAAGGAGCTGGAATCTGTTATTTGACAATAGCAGATTGATTGGACAGGGCAGGCAATATGCATCCATGCTGGCCTGAAGTCAGAAGAGTGCTAAAAATCCTGGAGTGTGGATGGTTATGATGCTTGTGCTGATTTTCTAAGGGGTGGAAAAAATGCTTTGAAGCAGCCTGTTTGTGTCTGAATAAACCTGGCTTTGTCATTTCATGCTCAGCCTGCAAAGTTACGTCCTGTTCCCCTCCTGACTTGATTTTTCCTGGGGTTGACCACTTGGCCAAATTCAGCACGGAGTCTCTAACCAGGCAGAACCGATGAGTAGATGCAAAAATAACCTTGGGTTTGTCCAAAATGTTTCCAGCCGGGTAAAACTGAGACCAGCTTTAGTGCTTGCTCAGTGTCAGAGCCAAAGCCTTTACCCAACCATTGAACAGATCCGGTTCCTCACTGTTTGATGCCAGATTCACTGCTACAGTGGGGTGAGCGCGACCTGGCTGTGCAGCCCTCGTGTTCTCAAGGGAAGGACTGTCAGGCCTTGGAGCTCTTCGCATTTTGAGCAGTGACATGGTTTTGCCAGGGTATAGAGCATCTTTAACACATGGATAACTTTGCATCTCAGTAGGTTTTGCCTTAACTCTTTAATTCACTTGTGGCTTAGTGGGACAAAATTATAGACCAGTTACCCACAGACAACAAAAATTCACCCTGGGATGTGTGAGATGAAGTGGTTTGGCTGTGTGTTTTGCATCCCTCAAGGTGGCACTGGGAGGAAGGAGGGAGAGGATGAATGGCAGCATTGAAAGGGTGGCAAAGAAAAGCTAGTTTGTTCCTTCTTATGTAAGCTGGACCTTCTCTGCAGCCTGAGGGGAGGCTGGTGACTTGGCAGGGTGCTGCGTGGCTGTGGCTCGGAACGGGTCCAGGCAGGGTGTGGGGGGTGGTGACTTACAAGAAAATTGTGTTGCTTGAATTCAGGGGCTTGCCCATCTTGGTCTTGCTCGGAAACCCCCTAAGGGATTTCCCCTCAAGGGCAGGAGAGTGGGTGGCATTGGATCTGGAGTAGGCATAATGCAGCTCTTCTCTCTCTCTCTCTTTAACTACATCAAATCAGGGATCTAGCTTGGACTGTGGAGACTGGGATTTGCCCTTGCAGGCAGCATTTGGCCTGGGATGCTGTGGGAGAGCCCTGAGCCCGGACAGGAGCGATGCAAGAGAGCTCCGTGCTGGGACAGGAGCGATGCGGGAAGCCCTGAGCCGAGACAGGAGCGATGCTGGGCAGGACACTGGAGCTGTCTGTACCTCGTGGTGCAATTGCTGTGTCTGTGCAGGCGCCGTAGGAACTGGGGCTGTGCAGCTTCTCTGCAGTGTCCCATCTGAAATCCATTTTCCCTTCCTGGGCTCTGACAAAGGCCGCCGCCACCGCTCCCCTCCAGCCCAGTTCCAGCGGCAGCGGGGGTCCGTCTCGTAACACTCGCTGCCAGAAGCAATTCCCGTCACCGATCCCTGTGAAATGGTTGAGCAAAGCACAAACCTGCAGTCAGGCTGTTACCCTCAGCAGGAGCTTTTATTTGTACAACACATGTTGCAGGTAGTGCCCAGCCTTCAGATCTCTAAGGACTGGAGTACAGGAAAGCAGAACACACTTAAAAAAATGAGTGACTATCCTCCTTCTGCCTTTTGGCTCCCTGCTGGAGCTGGGAATCTGGCCCTGCTGCCTTTTTCCTGCAAGACATGAAGCTCCTCTCCATCTCCACTTGTCTCAGTGTCCCCTGCATCTACCACCACCAGCATCCCCTCAAGCAAGACAGGCTGCGTTGCTTCCTGTGAGGCTGGCTGCAGTGGTCTGATGTCCTCCCAGTCCTGTAGTCCCACTTCATCTTTGCTTTTTGTGGTTTTATCTCATTCACAGATGGCTTAAAATAAAGCATTTTTAAAAAATAACAAGTGGAGAAGGTGTAGCAGCTGGTTGCCTTCAGAAGGGAAGTAGAAGATAACAGCCTGACCCTTTACAAGGCGGGTGGGAAGTTTCAATACCAAAACCTTCTGGCTGTTGGATTTGGGCCCACTCAGCTGAACATCTTTGAACTTGGGCCTTTCTTGCCCTTTAATGCTCAGAAAACCCAGCTGCCCCACCTGAAGGTGGTGTTTCCTTGCTTTGGGTCACAGCCTCAGCATCTCCTCTGTGCTTATTCCTGCTGAGGGGGTCAAGTGCCTGCTGGCAGTTGGTGGGGGGTGGGTGATGTTTGCCAGCAGCAGGGTGCAAAGGTTGAGGCTCTTTCCATCAACAGGCCAACAGAAACATGGTGAATTCAGGAGCAAACCTGACACTTGAAGCCCTGGAGGCTCCTTGAGAAAGTTGTGTGATATTCAATAGAAAGCAATCACCTTTCTGCAGGCTTTTTGTTTCTTTGTGAGCCTTTCCCTGACACTGGAAAATTAATTGCTGGCAGAGAATACTGAAGGCTCCAGAAAGCCACTCAGGGGAGGTGATTTAAAGAACAATCTGTAGGTGCTAATGGGGAAGGGAGCAGGAATTTTGACAGCCTGTCGCAGAGGGGAAAATGGGGCAGGTGAGCAGGGCTCTTTGTCAGCAGTTTGCTCACTGTTTTTACCTTAAGATTGTGGCTTTTTATTTCTTTGGCTTTTCTGGTATTGATGTCCTCACCATCTGGGCTGTGAGGTTTGGGCACTGCTGGTAGGTCCATTGCACTTGGAGAGAGCCTGTGACCCTTCCAGGCTGTGGTGGGATACAGGGAAGCAGGGATTTCCTTGCAGGGGCTGATGTGAATACAGCTGTTACTAACCCAGGGACTCATGCAATGGACAATGTTCTCCTCAAAAGTCAAGGCAGAGCTGAGGAGCACGTTTTTAATTACCAAGGCTGCTGGTTGTTTGCTGTAAGCCCTGTGTTGAGTTAATCAAGCTGCAATGTTTGTTACAAAGGAGTGGGAGATACCTTTTTTTCTGGAGAGCTCCTGGGTGTCAGCTGTGTCCACAGGAGATTTGGAGGTCTCCAGGAGAAGCAATGCCTTGGGTGAGAGTGTTGGAAGGTAAGGTTGTAGCATTTTGCAATGAAAGCCACATAAAACCGCCTCAGTCCACACTTCTCTTAGCACAGAGTGAGTCTGGAAGCTATTGGCATGAAAACTGCCTGTATTGATTTGAGAAGTGCATACCTTTTGGAGAGCTCAAGGGCTTGCACAGGTCCATGGGCAAAAGTTGGCTATGGAAATGCATAGAGGTCATGGCTCACTATCCTGCTCTGTCCCTGGCTGGGTTCCAGGCAGCTTGTGGTGCAGGGGAGCTGCAGAACATGCTATCCCTCTGAACAAAATATCTTTCTTTATCATGGAAAGTGTTGTGCATCCTTGAGCAGAGGGTGCTCAGCCAGCTAAGATGACAGGCAGCATTAGCAGGGCTATTGTTTTTCACCTAATGAAGGGGTTTGCCTCAGGTTCTCATCCTCAGACTGTGACAAATCCAGGTATTGGACTGTACCAGACTGTACCAGTATCAAAATACTCCCAGCCTTGCCCACACCATGTGTTAAACAAACAAGGGAGACTTTTCCTGACCCAGCAGGCACTGCCTTCAGGAATCCCATGTTTTATCTCCCAGGCAGATGGATCACACACAGCTTTGGCAAAGCCACATTTTGTGGCAGAGAAGCTGCAGTTTCAGTGTTTATTTCTCTGTCATTGTAGGAATTCAAAATGGGTGAAAGAAAATGCCATCAGAATTGACTCTTGTTTTGTTTGGATCCTGGACAGGTCTCTGTGGAAAACATGGGAGGAGCACAGGGGACAGAGAACAGCCAAGAAGACGTGTTGAAAAGGCAGCAGTGGCCAAAAAAAGTGGTCAGCAGGGAGTGGAGCAGGATTAGGGATGTGTTTCTGATGGATAAAAAGGGTGAGGAGAGTTGAGGTCATTTACAAACAAAATGGGGATGCCATGGAGTGGGTAAATACTGAAATGAGCAGGAGGGACTGCTGAGAAACCAAGCAAATGCCATCTGCTGCAACTCAGAGACCTGCTCTGTTTGATTTTCCAGATGTCGGAGCAGAGGCCAAAGCAGAAGAGAAAAGGAACAATCAAATTTTTAAGTAATAAAAGTTTATTAGAATACAGTGGGCAAAATCCAGGGGGTTCTGATACACAATGCAGGGTCACATTATCTGAAATAGATGTGGCTTTGTGAATGGTGGTGGGACTTAAAAGGCTTTGGCCAAACAAGCTGTCATTTAAAGGCAGATTTAAAATAGCAGTAGGCTAAGGTGCTCCTTGACTGTGCTGGGAGAGGAAGGCTTGTGGCTTCATCAGCTGGCGGGCTCTGCAAGTTGGGCAACATCCATGGGGAGTGAAAGTTCAGCAGAGATGGTGCCAGTGACCTTTCACATGCTATTGGACACCTCTATCTCCATTTTTTCTTTCTCTCAGCTTTTGCATACCTTATTGATTTCAGACTCTATATTTTGGCTCTTGGGTAAATCAGAAGTATTTGTCACCTAGAATTATCATGCTGAGAGTATAAAGCTTTTAACAAAGCCTTCAGTGACCTTTAGCTAATGGGAAATCAATAAACTGAGTGTATATAAGCATTTCCCAAGTGCTGGGTAATGCTGTGCACAGTGGGGACCCTCCTTGGCATAATACAGCTACCCAATAGTAGTGTGGGCACGCGATTTCTTCTGGATAAAGGTTCTTGCATCAGATCAGGATGACCTAGACTTGTGTTTCTTGATTATGCTTATTTGTGTCTTACTAATGACGAATGTATGTATATGTAAAGTTAGGTGTCAGAATCAATCCACAGTCCTGGGCAGGTGAACACGTTTGAAAGGTTTAAATACATGAAGTGTTGATAGGGTGAAATATATGCAAGTTAGGGCCTTCTGTTTTCTATAAGCAGAGAATTGTTTTTGAGATTATAATTAATATGTTGTGATGGATAGTAATTTTTAAGGTGGTCAATCCCTATTAATGTGGTTTCATTCTTCAGTTCTCCTAAGCGAGTCTCCGTGTTGTCCTGGGGATGCTTCTGCTGTGCAATCACCAGGCAAAAGTGGGCGTTGTGTTCGATGTGGGACAATCAGGCTCTAACAGTGGCTGTGGATTTTCCTCTGGCTGTACATGCCTGGGCCTGCTTGCTTTTTACCTGTTCCAGCTGCTGTTGGCAGACAAAGAGTGAACCCAGCGTATGTAGACATGGCAGCTGTGTGCATGCTGCGTTGATCCACGGACTGCAGCAAGCCTCCGATTAGTGAGGCTGGGAGCTAATCCCTGCTTCAAAATGATGGACTTGAGTTTGTGTTGGTTTTGCCTCTTCTTGTTTAAGTGCCCCAAATGTGAGCTTTCTGGATTGCTTGGATTCTCAAAATAGCATCAGGTTTTCCACCAAGACCTGTGAGCTGCAACAGGAGAAAGAGTGTAATGGGGCAGTAAAACTTGTGGTGTTATTCTACAGGTACTCACAAGTCAAGGCAATTCTCAAATTGATTTTGCATCATCTGCACAGAATTTTCTCAGTAAAACAAGAGTGCTAGGAGCCAGCCTGAAAATAAAAGCCCTTTGCTATACAAGGACAAACCCTGTTTCTGTTTTACCCACACACCAGGTAGGTGCAGAGTAACAAAGTAAAGCTGCTACAGGGTCAATTTCCCTTAACAGACCAAAAATGAGGGGAGTTGGGACCAGGTCCCGCAGCACAGGCACAGCTTCAGGCTACAGCATCACTTCTGGGAGCAAATCTGTCTGAAACAAGATGCAGCACATCTTTCATCAGCAAATGCGAGTAGGAATTCAAGGTGTCAGAGCAGTTTCCATGTGCTGTTGCACTTTGCATTTATTACATTTTTTTAAAGCTTAGCAAAAGGACAGTGTGTTTGAATTCAGTTCCTGACATTTGGCAGGTTTGGGAGTAACACTTCATTTATTTTTTTTGCAATAGGAAAGCAGCCTGCTTTCAAAGCTCCCCTTTGGAGTGAAGATTCTAGCTGAAATACAGCCCTTGAGTTTGTCAGTTTAGCCTAAAAAGACAGCTAGGGACAAGGCTGGAATTTGTTTGTTTATCTGTTGGTTGGTTGTTTGTTTTCCTCCAATGTACAGGAAAGTTTTCCATCTATGTGAGGTTGCTGTTGTCAGTGTGAGCTTGTTTTGGTTTTTTTTTTTTCCTGGCCATGCTGATCGGAAGGAAATTTCCAATACAGCATAGTTGCCAGAAACAGATTCTTTACTGGAACATTTTGGTTGAAATATTCTGACTTAGTCCTTGCAGTGATGCTGTTTAATGTGAGAACACACAGCAATTGCCTGCTTTGTTCTTTACTCTGAACCTTGGCTTTATTTTTTTTTTTGTTTTGCTGGTTTTTGCTTTGGACAATTCTGTTATCCCACCACCGAGACAGTGATGCCACTTAGATGTTCACAGAGTCTTTCTGTAGGATCCTTTCTTGGCCCTTCTAGAGACCTGTGCCATACTGGGAGTTGAAAGCAGCAGCAAGGGAATCTCATCAGGATAAAGTTAATATTCTGGTGAAGGACCAACATGTAGGCAAAGTGTTAGAGACAACCTATTTTTTCTCTCACCTTCTGATCTTCTTCCTTCTGGGAGTTAGGCACTATGTATTTGCCTCTAGCATCTCATTTGGTGCCTTCCGGGGAAAAATGGGGAAACTCTACGTGTTTAGCTTGATTTGCCTGACACTGGCAAAGCATTTCTGAGGCCATTGTGCTACTGCAGCTCCCTGCCTCACAGCTGCAAGGCTTGACAGCGTGGTGCCGAGGCATCGCTCTGCTCAGCCCTTTGCAGACAGTTACCCAAAGGCAGCGTGAGCTGGATTTGGATTTGTTTTTCTTCTTCTCTTGTTTGTTCAAAAGCAATGGGGTATATTTCCCCCCATGAAACAACAGTCATGTTTGATTTGAGAAAGGATGAGGTCAAGTAAAAGCAGGAAAAGGCTGTCTCATTGTGTTTTTAGTTACTAAATTGCTTTTTTGCACCTGCATCAGACATCCACTGGTGAGAACTGGGGCTTTGCTGGGCTCCCAGAACCGTGTTGTCGGAGAGGAAACATCTTCCACTCCCCAGTTGCATCCTGTATTTTCCTTCTCACTCTGTCATCACGTTACTGAGTGAAACCCTGAGCTCACATCAATCCCTCCAGGGTCTCAGGAGCAGCTCCAAGCAGGCAGCTGTGTCTGCAGAGCCCACTGTAGCACCAAAGAAGGTAGCAGCTCCGTCCCCAAAGTGATAGACTTGAAATTAGCTGCTCAACAGAATTTTTCTGTCTCATAGCTCTATCACAGCTATGTCATTTCCACTTCTGCATTTAGCAGCACACATCTTATGTGCTGTAAAGCTGCCTTTAGGATCACAGCATTGACATAAGCAACAAGGGTAGAATTTATGGGAAGGTAAAGCCATGTCTTCTTCAGCAAATGTGACGACCACCTGGCACATGACTTCTGTGCCTCCCTAAACACACTGTGGCATGGAAGAAAAATACAGAATTAACTGTATCAAATCTGTGACCTGTGTCAATGGGACTTTATTCTCCACATATGGGAAAATGTAAGTTTTTATGTATTTTTTGTTTCTTAACACCATCAGAACAGAAAAGAGCTGAGGCAAGAGATTGAGAGCAGTTTTCCCTTCACTCCCTGCCAGGTCTGTGAAGGAGATTAGCACATGGGCAAAGGCTGGGCTGCAGAGGAGGGCAGCAATGGTGTTTGTGCCAATCCAACATCAGCCCCATCGCCTGTGGGCTGCAGCTTTCTGGTGCCCTAACAGCAACCTGTGTTCCTTGCTGTGCAGCACAGGTTTGGCAGGAGTTTGGGCTGGAAGGCTGCAAGACTTTTAATGCTCTGACACTCACATCCATACTTGTCTTCCTGGCTGTCATCAGGCCAAGAGAGTGGAAATGACTAGCAACAAAGGGATTAACGAGCAGGTGATTTTAAAGGCTTCCTTCCCATTAAGAACATATCTCTTGTTTTTTTAATTTTTTTTCTCCATTAAAGTTCTCCAGAAAGAAAGAGATTTTACAAAGGGAGAAGTTAAAGAGTAAAAAAGAAGAAAGGAAGAACAAAGTGATTTTAAGAATACAAGATTTTATGTTTTTTTTTTTAAGAAAAGAAGAAAAACACTTTAAGAATAAAAAAGAAGGAAGAAGGAAACAGAACTGACAGGTCACATTTCCAGGCTGTTTCAATAGTAATTTAATACTAATAAATCTCTGTCTGTGTAAATGTCTTGGAGCTGCCTTGGTGCTGCCTTTCCCAAGAGCACAGGGCACCAGGAACCCGCCTGTACCAGAAGGCTGAGATATATGACTGAGAGGTCGAGGCAAAGGGTTTTCCACTCTTACTTCTGCAAGGGGACCACACTCTGATCTTCAGTGAGTCACTTGATGCCTCCAGCTTTCCTAAGGTTACAACTACTGGCTCCTTTCTAAGGAATCCAAAGTGCCTTTGGGCCAGACTGATACAGCGAATTCCGGAAAACAAACACTTTTAGGTTAATGGCTGCAACAATGAAATGGTTTCAGTTATTTACTACCTCAGGCTGTGGTTACATGGCAAGCAATTAGGTTACTGCTGTGGTGCCTGCAGGGAGGCACTGACCCATTAAAAATCTTATTTTGCTGGACACCTTGTGCAGAGGTTTTAGATTATGCTGGTTTTCTTTCTTCTAAATCATGCACAGTTGAGTGTCCTGCAGTTGATTTCTTTCCTGTTGTGTTTTTCAGGGATGTGTGGTACGTGCCCTGTATTAACTCCAGAGCACTCTGCACAAGATTTCTTGCATGCAGTAGTCTGGATTTTAATAACTTACTGGGCAGGTCAATGGCAAGTTGACATCTGTCTCAGGCTGTTGGCACCCTCTTGGTTTTATTTTGACTTAGGAATCTGCAATGTGAAGCAGGCTTTTTTTCCTGCCAAGTAATTTTTTTCCTTGTGTGGGTTTTTTTTTTCCTTTTCCTGCTGTAACTTTGCTTGTTCTGCCTATTTTAAAAGATGAAGTAGGCTAGCCCCTGTTCTCCTTCCCTGCTCCCACACAGGCACCTTTTGAAGAGTACTACAGCCTCAATTTTGCAGACTATGCAGCTGGAGTGTGCTAGATATTTTGGACTCTAACACCAGCTATTAGGGCTGTGTTTAGTCTAGCAGTAATTGAGATTCTATTTGAGCTGGGGGAAGTGGGAGAGGACTTTAGGGATGACAGGGAAGAAAAGTTCTATCAGGAAACTGATACACTCTCAGGAGCCTCAGGGGCAGCAAGAGAGAGAATAGAAATAGGTTATTTAAAGCCCAGGCAAATAAAATATTCTTATTGTAACTCCACGGGCACTATGCCAGCTCTCTGTAAGCAATATTTCTCTTTGCATCTCACTTTGCCAGTTAATTGGATGCCTATTATTTCATGATTTCAGCAGGAAACGTAGCCTGAGTGATGACTTTGGTACCCAGCCCAGAGCTACTGTACATTTTCCGAGCCTTGATTTGTAGAAACACTTCTGGTCAGACTCTGCTGCTTCTCCAAATGTGTGAGTGTTGCTTGGTGAAGTTCTCTGGAGACAGTGGTTCTGTGACATGCTTCTCCAGCAGACAGCTCTTTCCATGATGCTCAGGGCCCTTCAAGGATGGAGGGTGGAGACAGCCTCTCCTTCTCTGTCTTCTGCTCCTCTCCCTGCCTGGGGATCAGTTTTGCTGCTCTGTCAGGATCATTGAGGCAGCTGGAGGACAGAGCTACACACCTTGTGCAGGGATGTGGCAGCCTAGGGCTGGCTCCCCAATGCTCTGTTCCCTCTAGCAGACCACTTCAGCCACGGTTACACTTAGAAGCGTTGGTGGAAACAACTAATTTTAAGCTGATATGATTTCTTTTTTTCAAGAACCTGATTTTGTAAACAAGTTTATTTACCCATCTCAGCCAGCTCTGGGGTTATCCACACACAGCCAGGGAATGCAGACCAGAGTCTGAGCACAGTTAGAGATGCCTGCCCGGATGTTCCTAATGAATTGTTTGCAGACAAGCTTCAGACCTGCAATTACTCATAGAAATTATTCAGCAAATAGTTTTGAATAATGAATCCCTTTGAGAAATTTGAGCTGTTTTGCAGGCAATTTCCAGACAGAGAACATGCTCTCTGAAGTCCTAGCTTTTAACACATTTTCCTCTCTATTTGCCAAGCTGTGGAGCTGGCATTGTGTCCCTTCCTGATACATTCAAGTTGAAATTAACCACTCCACCAGATGTGTAACTCAGGTTGAGAGTGCCCACTAGAGAGTCTCCTGCTCTGCTTCTGGGCCTCCAAGTCACCCCACATCCCTTCTTTGATTGGGGTCTCTGTTGCTGTTTTGCCAGTCCAGCTTCCCTGGAGTGAGGCAGCGGGGATGTCTTTGCCCATGGATGCTACCTGCAGTGCAGAGCATCAAGGGCTTGAGAGCTGGCCCCTGCCTGATGTCACTCCTTTTGTCCAGTGTTGCCTCTATGATCTGCAAAATCTGCACCTTAAGTTGCCATAGGGCCTTTGAACAAAGGAGATGTGGAAGTGCAGATTCAAGAGACATCTGGGTGAGAATTTGACATCCTGAGAGATAAAAGAGGACAAAAAAGCAGCTTGTGAGGTTAAGTTTCTATGGGTTCGTTCCAGCTCCTGCCCACCAGACAGTGAAGCACAGTGTGTGATGTTTTATAGCTGGAGGATAGAGGGCTTTTGGCAGGAAAGGCAGAAATGACTGACAGTACTATGCAAGCTGAGGCTGCTCGGTCCCTGAGTCCCCTTGAGGGGCTGATGGCTATGGAATAAGAAGATGACACTTACTGACAGGGAATTATGTGTCTGAGGAGATGAGGATTTGTTTTTTTTAGGGGCAAGTGGCTTCCAGTCACTTTCTCTGGACTCTGCAACTAAGCGAAGCAGTGGAGGCTATAGGACAGGCAGAACTGCCGTGGTAAGTGAAGGACAGAGGTTCTGGGGTGACAAGGAGAGTTTAGCCTGGCAGCACAATGACTTTATGGTTAAATACTGGGTCCTGTCACTCCTGGCTCTAAGTCCTCTGTATGCCCTTGTACAGACCAGGGAAAGACTCAGACACCAAAAGAGATAGGAGAGGTGGTTCCCACCAAGAGATCTGCTTGAGCCTGTTCAGGAGACCAGGTTTGAGGTAAGGCTCAGAGTGTGGTTCAGATGGCTCCTCTGCACCTGCAACAAGAAGCAGTGGGAATCTCTCCCTGCAAGGTTAGGCTGTATCTGTGGGGCTGGGGACCCTTCAGGGTGAAGGAGAAAGATTTGGGAGGTTGTGATGAGTGTCCTCTCCTCCACACGTGGTCCTGTCCCCTGCAGTCAAGGAATGAGGATCCATAAAGCCAGAGATGTCATTGCAACAGGGTCTGTGCATCTTTGCTCGATTTCCTGCAGGACAGATCTCCAGGCTATCCTCCACTTACCCATGAGCTCCCATTGAACTGAGGCTGGATTTCAGCCACCCAGGGATTTGCCTTAGTGAATGCAGCAGCTGTACCTTTTCCACCTCAAAGGGGATGTGGGAGGAGGGGAAGGGAAAGTCACAGATGGCATGTTGAGGTGTGGGGCAGCCATGCTGCCAAAATGGTCTTTTCTTCATTTTGGAGCCAATAAAGGGAGAAGCCATCAGTGCTGCTCCTGCAAAAGGCTTGCAGACATCCACAGACAGCGTGCAGCTTGTCCCATGCCCATTGCAAAGAGCCAGCATATCTCTGTGAACAGATCTGCTCTAATCTAGTGGCCTCGCAGTAATCAGGGGCTGTTGTTTGCATATGTGAGGCACTAAAGCCACAATCTGTCAGCGGGAGAGCGGCAGCGAAGGAAACCACTTCAGACGCTCGGATGCAAATATTTCTGCCTGAAAGTAGGACGGGAATACAAATGAACTCGTGTCTGTGTTGGGCTCTATGCATTTAAATTTACCACTTCTGCATTTTTAGCTGCTTTTGAAAACACCCCAAAGCTCTCACAGCCCCTTCTGAAGGGGTGAGATGGGAAACTCCCTTTCTCGGGATGTTTTGCCATCTAGTGCCCAGCTGGGAAATCTCAGCATCCTGCTGCCGGCCAATATGGGCTTCATGGAGGCAAAAGCACGAGGGAGGACTGTTTTAGGAGACCATAAATATTTTAGGAGGAGAAGGTGATGCAGGAGACTAGATTTAAGGACTTCTGTGGGCAAGAATCATTAGTAGACAGCTGTACTTGTTGATACCTCCTTTCTAACTGTGGACCTCAAATCGTTCCACTGCTGTCATGCTTGTGGCTTCTCAGAAAAGGTGGTGGTGGAAAGCATGAAGAAAGGAGAGGAGCAAAGACCTGCTCACCTGGGAGATGAATATTACAATGAGTGGTAGGTAGAGTTGGATGTGAAAGGAAATGGCAGAAGGGACAGGGCTGTCATGGAAGAACATCAGGCAAGAAAAAGAGTTGCACCAGTGACCTGTGTGGGATCTGTCTGGGTTCCCTCATCCATCAGATGGCAGCTCACTCCTACTGTCCAAATGTTTTGTAGATCTGCAGCTGATGGTGGGGTTGAAGCTCTGAAGAGGAAGCCCTCTGCCTTGTTTTCAATCAGCCAAGAGCATGTCTTATTGCTGTTCCCTGGCTGCTCAGGAGATGCTTGAAGAGATGCTCGTGACGGATAAGACCCACTTGTGTGCAGCAGGCAGGATGTTTGTCAAATAGCAAGGGAGACCAGTGACACAAAGCACCCAGACAGACTCAATACCAGAGCAAACTCCATGTCTGGAAGGCACTATCAGCTGAGAAGCCAGATCCATGGTGGTTTCTCTCTCATTGCTATAACAGTTTGCAGGTGATGCAAAAATACCCATCTAGTGGAGAAGGGTGAGAAGGAGAAGGGTCAGAAGATAGAGATGGAGCAGTTGAATCACAGGTAAGCAAAGCCTGTTTGTCTGCCAGTCAATGTGCCGTGTCTCCTATAGACAGGGAATGAGCAGCATGCACAGCAGCTTCTGGCACAGAGATTTGGCATCTCTCAATATCACCAGGTTTCACTGGGAAACAGGGACTTGGAGAGGCCAAGTCCTGCTGCTGTGAGTCACAGCCTTAAAACGGCACTTGGGAGCTGCTGAGGAACAAATATCACAGTGCCTGGGCAATGGCTTGATGTTTTTCCTTGTCAGGAGCTGACTTAGGAGAGAAAGTTCTGCCCTAAAGAAGCCTCCCACAAGTGTCCCACCTGCATCTGGAGGGTGCTCCTACGTTGACTACATTGACAGGCACTTTGCCATCCCGGGGACCAATCTGCCCAACTCCAGTATTAGCTATGGCAGCCTCACTGCGTCAGGTGCTGGGGCTGCTTTAACAGCAAAGAGGGGCAATTCTGTTCTTTTGTGTTCTTCTGTCACTTTGTATTCCTGCTGCCAAGTCATCTTTTGCTGCTTCCATCTGATACCACCAAGCACTTTGCACTGACAAGGATCAGATTTTTAAAGCTATTAGCCTGCCAAATATGCCAATAGGTGACTAATGGCTTCTAAGTAGACTGTGCTCTAACAAACCTGAGACACACAGAGGAGCTGAGAAAAGGCAGGAGAAGGCACAGGTCTTTGTGTCATTTTTTAAAAAAGCTACAACTCTCAAGTGTTTTGAAAGAATATGTTTAATGTCTAATATAAATTTCTGATGATAAGAAAAACCTGAAAGAAGTACTTTGAAATATTTAAGTTACTTTATCAATTAGTATTGTAAAGTGAAAGCTACGGAACCATGTTCTGTTGTGGTTCTGCAGCAACTGATAAACAGCATCCTTGGCAAATGTTTTCACAAGCCCTTTATTTTCCCCTAGTCTGCAAAATGTAGCAGTGGAGTTCAGCTTCCCCATATCTATTTATCTTAAAAATACAAATGACCAAAACGTCACTGTAGCAGATGCACGAATCACGTGGTATCTTTCTGATGATCTTAAAAACCTAGAAATAAAACAATGCAAAATGTAATCATCATCAAAGGCTGGAACAAAACCAGAACCATTGCTACATGCATTTTTAGAAATTGTTTTGCAGGTTTAAAGGTCATACAAAATCCATCTTTTCTGTTTGCTTTAAAAGCTCAGGTATCAGAGGAGTCTAGGTCAGAGCAGAGATAAAACCTCTTTCCTCATAAATGAAAGCTGAAGTAAATAACAAAATCCATGTCTCTGTCCCATGAGAGACACAAACCTGGTGCACAGGGAAGAAGCTGAAGTTCAGAATCACCATGAAATCATCAGAACATATTTATCAGCTTGGTTTTCTCTCCAGCTGGGAAATGTGGTGAAATCTAGACTTTCCTCAGGCCCAGCAAAAAATGGTGGGTGAAGTTACTCATCTATAAGCAAAGTAAGTTCCACTTATTCAGTGAAAGTTTTGCTATCTCATCAGGCCATCATAAATACAATCAACAACTTGTACTCTGTTTCATCACAAATTCCTGTGGAAATCCCCTTTTCTTTCACTTGAGCCACAGTGCTGTAGCCTTGGTGCAGGCAGGCGTGGGATGCAGGGCAGTGATCCTGCTGAGGCAGCAATTAGATTTCAAGGTGGGATGCTAAAAAAAGAACTCTCTCAATTTTTTTATCTGATACATGTTACAGGAACATGGGAATGAAATTTAATGGCTTTTCGTTGTAGAATCCAGAGATTCAGTAATATTAATGCTGGATTCTTTTCAAGCTGATTTTTAATTTGACATTACTATTTAAATCGTGTTTCTTGCAGAATGGCTGCATGGTGCCATTCAGAAATGGGCTAGGAATCCTGAGCTGTTTCCTACGGAGCTGGAACAAGACAAAATACAATGAACCACCAGTTCAGATATCCCAGAATTCACTCTCAGGACACTGGAGTGTCTCTAGAGCAAAGTGATGTGCCCAATTATCATGGAAACCAGAGCCATAAAAGTGCTGGTAGCTTCTCATTAGGTCTAATGAGGTATTGCGTTGCCTCAGCAGACTTAAGAAAATGCAGGACTTTCTATTCATTTCATATAATCTCAAGGATCTTTTGACCAACTACATAAGGGAGAAGTTCATTATTTCTTGAAGAATCACAGAATCTGTGACGGCTGAGATTTAGTCCAGATATCAAATGTTCCAGCACATACTTGAAAACAGTCTTGTGAAAAACTTGCATTAATGTCAAGGGATTTAACGGAGGACAGTACCAAACTGGTATTTTCTTGTTACAATTGCTTATAACTTTATCTTACTCAGTGGCTAGCACAGGACATTATTCTCTAGGAAGCAAGTGTTTTGGAAATCTTTATGTGGTCTGTGAAAGCTGGAAGGAAAATATTAAGAATGTGCATTCCTTCTAAGACTGCTGTGAGATCTGCTCCTGTTGAAGGAAGATGGATTAGGCAGGTTGGAAGCCAAGCATATCAGCTAAGGGTAAGTTCAGCAGGGAGACTTTTATGAAGACATTGTGAATACTGCATGCTTTGATTTAAACCCTTCCTCTGAATTGCCTCCATGTCCTTTCCACTGTGTGGATTTCTGTTGGATGTTCTCTTAGGTTTATATTTCTTGGATGTAGGAGGAGAAATGTGCACATAATGTTTCCTAGTTAACAGCTAGCATGCGGTTTGTGTGCCTTCATCAGAGTCCCTGTATCCCACTTTTGTCATTCTCTTTGAAGAATACAGAAAGAAAGAACCTGTAGGAGAGGGTCTCTCACCCCTTGGCATGGAGGTAGGGAAGAGTCTGTGAGATGGAGCCAGCAGCTCTTCTGGATTTTGCAGCTGTTTTTGTCCCATGTTACAACCCACCCCTGTTCTGTGTTCACTGGTATCTGCTGGATTCCAGTTCCTTCAGTCCTCAGCTGTTTCTGTGGACACCCAGTAGATGGTGCCTCTGTGTAGTGAGTTTGTTTGAACTGTTTCTTATCGGAGGTATACATATTTACTTCAAGGGCTGCACATGCCTTACCATCCGGCAGAATTCCCTCCTTCCCTCACTGGAAAGAGCCTTTTCCCCAGGACTATTGCCCTAAGAGGCATTTATACCTTTAAATTCTCCCTAGTTTCCTCATACCATCTAATCAGCATAATTGTTACAGTATGAATGTTTACAAGAAAACCCAAATAGTGATAAATCGTTTAAAAATGTGTATAATTTCCCAGGATTTTCATATTTTCTTTGAGTAAAATTCTGTGACCAGATTTTGTATTGAGCCAGAATCCACTGTTAGATAAACCTTATGAAGCACATTGTTGTGGAGAAGAAATGTCACTGTTCAGCATCCCTAGTTTTGTCTTGAAGAGAGTCTTAGTTCTCCATTTTCAGACTCCTTGGCAGCATGTTTCCAAGTGCAAAGAGATCCATTCTTTTTATCTCTGGCCAGGCTGGAAGTTGTAGCAGCTAATTGCTTATAACCAGAAGAAACAAATGGTGACATCCATTTCTTTCTTAGATGTCTTCTGCTAGACCAGCCCTAAAAATAAGAATACCTTCTGTGTGGCACAAATGCTTTGATAGCTCAGGCTGTCAACTTGTCCACAAAAAAAAAAACCAGAAGAAAAGGCATGAGAGAAGGCTTCCCTGAGGCCAAAATGCAATACTTCATTCCTGATCCTTTGTTTGCATTTTTGTTGGAAGTTTCACCTGTGGAGCATTTGTTTTTGTGGGTCTCAAAGCATGGTTTTCCTTTAGCAGGCTGATTAAATATTTACCTTCTCTGCCCTTCCCATCCTGCCATGCCTCAAACTGGAGAAGGGAACATTTATCCACATGCAGACCAGAAGATGCTTTGTGTGAGGGAGTAACAAATATTTGCAGTTTAATAAAGACTGGAGCTTTCAGTCTTTGGGAACATGTATTTCGGCCTCAATTTGGAATAGGTGATGAGGTGATTACTAAACCCTGGTTGCCATGGGGAAAGGAGGAGGGTGATTGCTTTTTGATTGAAGAAACTGAGAGGTACCTGCAGTAACTTATTACTAACACACACTCAAGCTGCACTTGGCATCGATACATCTTATGGGGAGCAGCAGTCAGTCTTACTAACGTCGGAGGAGTCGGCTTCAGCAAAATTAGTTATTGATGCTGAAAGTCAACTTTTCATGACTGGCCATTCCTTGTAACATTCCTTGCATTTCATATGACTGTGGGAGTGATTCCCACGAGGGAGGTTGATTGAATTTGTGAGATATTTGGGGGCACTCACAAATCAAGAAGACATCTGGCCACCTACAAAGCAGCACCTGGGCAGCACTAAGCATCTATACAAAACAGAAACTGGAGGCTGAGGGCTTCTTAATAAGTCAGGTTATGGAGATGGAGCTCTGGAGTGCAACTCCTGCCTCAGAATTCAAAGATTTTAGAACAGTGTTGAGGCTGTTCATGGGGTTTTAAAGATGTCCCAGCTGAGTGCTGTGTGTTGAAAGGTTTCTGTCTGTGTTTTGGTGCTTGGAGCACAAGGAAGAGGCTGGATCCTCAATTGGATACACTAGGCTCTTCCCACTGGCATAAAGCTGCAGCAATCCTTCCCCAGGAAAAACACAAAGGGCAATATGAGAAGGGAGCAAGACTTGCATACAGCAGAGGTCATTTTTGGTGACTGTTTAGAGAGAGAACCATGGGTCTTGCAGCTGCTGGAGGTGCTGGATGGTCTGTGACCATCTCACAGCTCTCAGGGAGGCATCCTGACACCAGCACCTTGCCAGGGTACGGCTTGGTCTGTGAAAGCAGCACCAAACTGTGAGTGTGATGAAGCTGAGCACATCTTCAGACATGAGTAATGGAGTGGTTGGAGCAGGTAGTGACTGTTTTATCTGCTGATGCTGAGAAACACTAATCACTTTCACCTTTTCGTATCTCTCTGTCTTGCAGAACATGGCTGAGGGCTGCTCTTGATGTCTTGTTTCTGTCTGGAAACGGGAAGCATTTTGGGTGCAATCATTGAAAATATGGGCTAACTCCTGCTGTCTTTACTCATTGTCTCCCCAATATTTCTGGGAGTCTCCAGTGCTACACATGAGTAACAAACCAACCTGTCTGCCCTAGGTCACTGTGAGTTTTCCACCTTGGTCTTTTTCTCTGCTTGGTGCTTCTCTTGTTCGAATAAGCTCCCAAGCAGCCAGAGTCTTTGGGATGACAATTCTCTTATCATCATCCTTAATGATCAGACAGTGGTGGAGACACATCACCATAATTGTGTTTGTCTCCTTCGCTGGCTTTTCCTTGTAAATTTGTTCCTTGCATTTGTTTCTGGATGGCAGATGTGTTAATGGCTGGAGAGTTTCAATGTGTTTATCTTTTGTGTGCTGTATATTTTGGATATAGAAGCAGTGAGAAGAGCTAAGGGCAAAGAAACCACTTCTGCATTAATGCCAGTGATGCAGGGATTATAAATATATATGAGAGAGTTTCCATGATTATGACTATATTGTAATGTTTTGTTTAATGCATTGACTCTCTGGGGATGAGACAAGAGGAAACCTCATTTGTATAATTCAAACAACCAGCAATAAAAATAGGAGCAGAGAAAGGACAAATTAAATAACCATGCTTTCAAATGTATGCAGACAGCATTTCCTTTGAGGAACAAGTCCTTGTGATGGAGTCTGTATGGCTCCAGCCCGTCCTTTCTTGGACTGAAACCTTGGGCTGTGGGATCAGGCCCCTGGCACCTCCTCAGGTATGGCAGGACTGAGGGAAGTCAAGTCCCAGCTCATGGGGTGCCACGAGGGAGGCAAAGGCTGACCAAAGCCAGTTGTCATCCTCTTCTCCTGGGTGGATGGCAGACCATCATGTACTAAGGGGAGAGCTTCACAGTGTAAGACCAGCTCACATTGTCTCCAGGCTGGCTGGCTGGTTCTTGAAGCAACTCCCCCTCACAGAGGGAGTACAGATGTGTGCTCACTCAAGGATACTTTATTTATATTGCTGTTTTCAACTCTGTATGTGTTCAGATCTTTATTCAGGGTCACACTCCATCATCTCACCCCTTTATTTGCAGATTTCTCTTATTCCAGCACAGCATGCCAAGGAATTTTTAAAAAAAAGAAAAAAGAAACTTAACTTTTCTCACAGTAGAGAAAGGACTTGGGAAAAAAAAAAACCAACACAATAATCTATGAAAACATTTCCCACGGGCAAAGGCTACTTGACCGAACATGCTCAGGCTTATCAGCAAAAATGAAACATTAATTTTCTCTTTCTCACTTCTTTTGAATCCTTCTAGCCAGCAGAGCACAGGCAGGACATGGACTTTGGTCAGAATTTCCTCCAGTCACTTCCAATTGCCGACATGAGATGAGTCTGTGGGTTACTGGCCACACTTCTGTGCTACAAGAACAGCAGCAAAGAATGCCTCTGGCAGCCTGTCTGGTTTAGTGTTTTGTTTAACAGCTTCAAGCCTGTAGGTAAGAAATTGAAGGTCTTGTTGTCCAGTTGCATTGTTCACTTGCAGCCAATTGACCCTGGAGTGAGGAGCTTTCCCTTGGTAGTGGCTATGGTAGGCAAGGAGAGCTGCTCCCATGCCACTGGCCAGACCCCTGCACTCATCACTGTGCCCTGTTTTCCCCAGTTTCACTTTTTGCTCAATGTAGAAAAAGACTGGGGAAGGAGTTGTTTGTTGTTGCTAGGAGTTCTGGCTGCCAGTTCTGGAACTGTGCCTCTCAGAGAAGCTTTGCTGTTTCCATGACAATTTTGGCAGCTTTCTGTCTTCTAGGCTGTCCTTGGACTTCAGGAAGGGAATTAGGAG
Source organism: Urocolius indicus (assembly GCA_013401255.1). Lineage (NCBI taxonomy): Eukaryota > Metazoa > Chordata > Aves > Coliiformes > Coliidae > Urocolius > Urocolius indicus. The sequence goes on along the minus strand of WBNH01010858.1, from coordinate 211,585 downwards.
GATAATATCAAGAAGAGTACTTTGTTGTTTTATGTGAGAGCAAAGACTTTCCCACCCTACACAGTCTTCCTACACTGTGCTTGCAGATGTGGACATAGGGCTGCTGTGTACGTTTTCCTCCTGGGACATGTACCTGTGTGTACCTGTTTCACTCTCCTGTGGTCAGTCCTGTGTGACATGATATGGGTTAAGCCTTGAATTTCCATTCACAGCCTACAGTCAAATAGATATTCACTGATTTTTGGAGGGACCAGGGTTTTTTGAAGTTGCTTCTGTATGAAGAGGAGACTGCAGGGGGATCTCATTAGTATTTGCAAATATCTAAATGGTGGATGTCAGGAGGTTGGGGCATCACTTCTTTTTGTTGTTGTTGTATCCAGTGACAGGACAAGGGGTAATGGGAAGAAGCTGCAACACAAAAAGTTCTATTTAAACATAAGGAAAAACTATTTCACTGTTGAGGTAAGGGAGCCCTGGCACAGGCTGCCCAGGGAGGGTGTGGAGTCTCCTTCTCTGGAGCTTTTCAAAACCCATCTGGACATGTTCCTGTGTGACCTTCTCCAGATGAACTTGCTTTAGTAGGGGGTTGGACTAGATGTTCTCTAAAGGTCCTTTCCAATTCCTACCATTCTGTGATTCTGTGATACCAACAAGATTCTTGTCTGGGAAGTATACTTATGTGTAAGTATTCCTTGTTTCTGAAGTACACAAGAAAAGCCCATCTAGATGGAAACCTATTTGTTCTTTCATTATCTTAATTTTCACTGCAAGAGGCTGCACAGCATCAGGCTGCTGAATTGTTCTCAGCAAAAGGCAGCCTCAGGAAGGGGCTTAATACCAGTTGCAGCAAATTGCTGGAGGACTCCTTGAGGGATATAGTTGCCTGTTTTGGCTCCTGAGAGTCCACGTGGAACAAGTGAAGGGCTGAAAAATATCCAACCTTGAGACTTGAGGGTACTCTGAAAATGTTAGTGAGAATTTCACCTTTCTGCAGGGAGAAAAATGAATACTTTGCAGCTCAGACCTCTTGGAAATATCTATGGAAACCTATTTGTTCTAAATAAATTTGACTATATAAAAATGACACCTTTGTACTCAGCCTCTGGTGCCAGATCCAGCTCTGACTTGTAAATGAGAAGCAGCTCCATTAAGTCGATGGAATTGCAGCAGCTGATGTGACAACGGCCTCACCTTGACAGTATTTCATTCACTGTGGGCTTCACTCTAATCTCCTGCTGATATAAATCAGAAGAAACTCTGCAGAAGTGGTGGAAAGGGAATGAAAGAGAAGCGGGATGTGCTTGTTGGCAGCAGATAGCCTTCATGTACTCTCTTGCCACAGAGAAGGCTGCACCCCTACCACCTTTCTGGGCACCTGGGAACTACACTGGAGCAATGGCATAAAAATGGGTTTTACACAAACTCCTCATCATCCTTTCATGTGACTGCATGGATAAGCTCTGCACCTCCTCCACTATGGGCCACGGTCACTATATGGACCTTGCAGAGCTGCTCGTCCAGCCTGTTTCTCCCACTTGTGGAGAAGTGGGCTGCAGCTTGGCCCCTGCCATGAGGATTAAGAGGAGGATTTTTGATACTGTTGCCATTGCATGTCCTTTCCTGGGTGCATTTCTCTCAGAGGCTGTATTATGCTTAGCTTTTAAAGGAGAATGTCCCAGCCTTCGTGGAGACTTTATGAATTACTCCACTACAAATACTCATCTGTACTTAAGATTCAACTGCAGGAACTCGTTTTATCCTGTGCTACCCAGAGCTGAGAGGAACAGCGTGAAGGAGCAGAAGTGAATGGAGCCTTAGGAAATCTGGTTCAGTTCTCAGGTAGGGGAGGAAATTAGGGACGTTATGGAGTCATGGCCACTGACTCAGCAATTGCCCTGACATCTTAGGTGCAATTACCAGTTACTTGCTGCTGGTTGTGGTTTTCATCTAGGCATGTGACTTTGTGAGATCCTTGGGCTGCCTCTGGTAATGATTACTGCAGATCTAATAGTGTTATTAGTTTAGCCAGTCAGACCTTTATCAGAAGAGACTGGCAGGTGCATGAAGGCTTTAATATCCTTGTCAGCTCTATTTCTTCCCCAGTAATTGCCTTAAGATGGTTTTATTTCACTGTCTGGGTTTTCTTTCATTCCCCTTTTTATTTTTTAGCTTATTTCCTGAATGTTTTGCCATATTTTTCTTCCTCATGCCAAGAAATAGCAGCTCATGGCTTGTGAGCATCAGGTAATGGGATACATCTGCCTAAAGACTCATTCATAGAGCAGCAGCTCCATTCTCACTGTGAATGACTGAGGAGAAGAAAGCAGGGTTGATTGAAAACACCTCAAGTGGAAAATGAAGAAAGGCAAAGACTGTGTGGCACCTGGGGTAGCAGCATGCCCAGGGAGGCTGGAGCATTGGTGGGTCCTCGCAGCTGTTCTCTGCGAGCTCAGCCTTGCTGTGGTGATGAGAGATGGGGATAGTTCAGTCTCCTCAGCCTGCGCCAGCCAAGTGGCTGTGGCCAAATGTGTTTCATGGAGCCTGCTTCATGGAACCCTCCCCCATGGGTCTGCTGAGGATATGATCTTTGACATGTGGAGGTGAGGAGCTGAGAGGCTCAGCTTGGCCAGAGACCAAACAAACTGGCCATCAGCAGTGCTGATTGCTCACTTCTCTGCAGATTGGATCCAGAGAGCCTGGCAGAGTGCTGCAGCTGGGCAATGTCTGCCTGATTAAGGAATGATTAAAGTTTGGGGATTTTATCCTATCGTGCACACAGCATTTTGTGCTTCGCAGTGTCTATTATCATAAGAACTTACAGAGACAAAAGTAAGGCATGCAGGGACAAGCTGTTAATTCCTGGATCTTTCACGTGCATAAATATTTCATACCTATTTTTTTAAAAAAAGTCTCCTACAGATTATTCTCCCTCCTTCATTTTTTATCATTGGCCGGCTGTCTTAGAGTGCAATGCAGTAAGAGGGAAAAGGTTGAGCATAGAAAACATTTAAAATCAAAGTTCATGTTGCAGCTCCATGAGATGTCCCCTTCCCCATGCAGTGAGGACAGTCACAAGGCAATCAGTGTCCTCTCCTCTGGCAGTCCTGAGCCACCTCTTCACCAGTGTGCTCCAGGCACTGATATCTTTAGGGAGTTTCTTGTAATCAGCAAGAGACACTGAACAGGAAGACTCTGGTGTAGATTCCCCACTTGAAAAAAAAAATGTTTTCTGCAAGTGTTGAATCCTTCTTTATTGCTAAAATATTTTAAAAGTATTATTTGAATAAAATACAGATTAAATAATTAAATTATATGACTGTCACACAACCTCCAGGGAGTAGGTACCCTTGTATAAGGTGAAAAGAAGCATCCTTCCCTCTCCAGGCTGTGGTCTTATCCTGGTGTGGCTCCTCCTCTGCCCCAGACCAGGTTTTCCTGGTTGGTTCATGGGCTGGCAGGGGTAGGCAGTTGCATGAGACTGCTTTGAGCTGCACTGTGTCAGCTCTGCGCGCTGGGACTTTGCCTAGAGATGTTTAGCAGGCAGAGAAAGCAACTACTGCAATTCCATTGGGCTCTTACAAACCCTGGGGCTGACATATTCAGTAGTCATCCCCAGAAAGTCTGAGAGTCTTGTGCGATCCCTGTAAGTGCCAAGTGAGCAGTACTTTCCTGGAGGCTGACTCTTTCCTGGAGGGCTCCATTGATCTCTTTGGTAGTACTTGCTCATAGCTCTCTTTTCTTTGTTCTTCTAGCAGTCTCCAGTGATTTATTTTCATGCTGAGTATAATCACAAAGGTAAACTGAGCTGCACTGATTTTTTTTTTTCCTAGAAAATTCACATGGATACTTCCCTGGTTCTTTACAACAAGAGCATCACAATGGGCTGGAAACTCAAGACTCTCCTTCTTCATTTAGATATGTCAAGTCAGGAGAAGTCAGGTGTTTGTGTATAGGATGTGCTGTGGTGGGGGAATGTGGGAGGAGACACAGGAATCCTGCTGGGGGCTGCTGGTGCTGCAAGGAACTCACCAGGCTGCTTCCATCCTAGTTTGAATCTCAACATCAGTAAGTGTAATGTGTAAAATGCTAACAGGCAGAAGCTTCCCTTTGGAGGACACTTTTCTTTCTGAGATACTCTTGGTTGTTGCAGTGAAAGAGCTGAGCCATCAAAAGGGCTGTATCTGTTATTTCTGTTGTGTTGTCATGGAGTGGGTGCTGTACTCCATGCCTGGGACTCCTCAGCTCTCGCTATGCAAATGACCCAGTGAGCATTTCTCAGCCTGTTCTGTGTCAGCATTAACTTGTGCTACCTTCAGATAACTGTGTCCTTCAAAGTTTTACCACTGATCAAATTATGCCAGGTCTGAAGTCCTTCCCTACTCTCCCCCTACTCTTTAAAACAAGACTCAGGCTAATGTGCAGGGACATAACAACAAGTGAACTGAACAGCACAAACGATGCTCAGCCCTGCATCCTGCTCCCTACAGTGGCCAGTAGCATATGCCTTGGGAAACAGCAAAAGTGGGAGTTATAGGTTATATACCCAGAGCCCTCTAAGCCAGAAGCTGCATCACTGTTTTTAATAGCCCTTGATGACCCTTTCTGCTGCGAACAGTTCGGTCGCCCCTTGAACCCTTTCTATTGCTTTCAGCCTTCACCTCCTCTGCCTGTGAGCTCAGCGGCTACCACAGTGGAGAAAAGGTGCTGCCTTCCCCCTTACACATACTGTCTAATCATTTCACTGGCTTCCCCTAAGGATTTTATTATAAGAAACAGTGATTCATCAAGCTCCATAGGAGGGCTACATACCAGTCGTCATTGTACGTACCTCTCTGATATCTTGTACAAATTATTATATCTTTTTTCACCTCTCCAGCGATTTGCAGGCAGAAAATAAACCTGTAGCATCCCTGAGACAATGCTGACAGGAGAAGAATAGATCATGGAATATTCTCAGAGAGAGTTACCGAATAGCAACTCTGTAAGACCTTAGCACAGCAAAGGGACTGAACTAAAGCTGTTTTAAACATCCTGTTTTGGTAATGTGGTAAAATGCCCGTATTGATTCAAATGGCAAAGCAGAGAAGAAAGACCCATGGGGGGAAGAGTGGGGCTGAGATGCATTAGTAGCATTGCTGTGGGAAAACATTGTCCTCAAGACATCTAAAATTCACATTTCCAGTCTGCCTGTGTGCATTTAGAGAGAAACACATTTCCTCAACCCCACACAGAGTGTGAGATGTCCAGCTTGAGATACTTTGAGGAAACCATCTGTGTTCACCAGCCAGAGCTGTGTCTGCTCCTGAATTCCTTGAAGGGCCAGGAGTCCCTTGAATGCTTATCAAAGTGCCTGCATCTGAAACAAGGAACTTGTGGCCTGGAGGACTGTCAGACATCTTCTCAGCCCTAAAAACAAATTGAATAGGAAGGGGGGAAAAAGCCACTTTTTCAAATGCCAAGATTTCACCTCACTCAGAGCCAGCATGAGTCACCCAGGCACTGCTGCATTACACAGACCTGTTCAGGTTAATAAAATCACTGCCAGAGCCCAGGCGGCTCGCGGGATGCTGTGTGGCTTTCACATTGACGTCACTGCTTCTCATCTACCCTTGGGTGATAGAGACTGACATTCATTACTACCTGGCAGCCTTCAGGTGAGCTGGGCAAAATAAATCACTGCTCTCCACAACAAACAGGTGTCTGCAGCACAAAAGGAGCCATTCAAATCAGCAGGGCAGGGAGGGATTTTTCATCAGAGGAGTGAAGACATGAATGAGTTGTCAGAGTGAGGGGAATTCACAGGCAAAGAGTGATAAGAGTGAGAGGCAGGGGGAGATTTCACTATAGAAACAGCAGAGAAGGGATTGGTGTGTGGGGAATAGGGAGAGAGTGACAAAGAGCAGTTAAAGCGAGCAATTCAAATTTATTATAGGGAAATGGGAATACTAAATGAAACTGGAAAATACATTTAAGAGTGTGAAGAGGAGATTCATTTGCCCAGTGGAAGTGGTGCTTGCCACAATCTGTCTTGATGGATGGGAGCTCTGTGGGGCTGGGGAAAGGCACGGACATCTGCATCAGGAGGGGAAGGCACAGGCACATTAAGGAGAACACACAGTTCCTGGTATTTCTGCCTTCATAGAGGATACAGAAACTTTCAGGGCAGGAAATCAGCTCATGAACAGAGGGGGGAAAAAAATCCTCCTCTGGGATACTTTAAAATGAGGATTTCTTGCGACTTTGATGACATCATTTGCTCTTAGTAATTTTCAAAGCCAGCCCATCTGAGGGGATGGAGCTGGTCTGGCATCTCCATGGTTCTTTCATTGCAGTTTATCCAGGGCAGGATTAAATACACTGGTTGGGGCAAAGTAGGAAAGTTTCAATACTGTGTCACTTCTGGTAAGGGTTTGGAAGAATTCTGTTTCCAGGGCCAGGAGTCAGTGGATATTTGGAGCAAGCTTTTAGTGCTCCTCAGCCTGGCACATTTTGCTACCCCTAAAAATATACCTTGAGGGAGAAAGTAAAATCTTCACAGACTTTTCTCCACAGCTACTGAAAGATCAGGCAGTAGAGACACTCCTATATCACCTACAAAAATGCAGATGTTCTCATCTCTCAACACACATAAAAACCGTTTATGACCCGTAGTAAATCTGAGTAGTTGTAATTTCTTTCTCTTTCACACAGAAAGAGAATTCCAATTACAAAGACACTGCCTGTTAAGGAGGAATCTTATGTTTTCCAGGCATATCATTGTTAACAGAAAATGTTATTGAGTGATCATTACAAAGGTGGAAATCCTGTTGGGTTGAATGGCTATTTTTCATCTGTCTCTTTTTTTTTTTTCTTTTAATGAGCAAAAGGCTCCCTCAGAGGCAGGAGAATTTTATTTAAACTTTGATTTCCCAGAACACGCTTCCCTTGTTCTGTAGTTAAAAAAAATAAAAGCCCCCAGTCATAAAAAGCCTGACATCCATGAAATGCAAAATCCTGTCTCAGGAAGGCTGCTGTGTTGGTTCTGGGGCTTGCTCAGAGGAGAGTCCTGTGGAGCTGGGCACTGGTACCCACGTACTGGGGCACTGGCTTATCGGGCACAAGGATATGGTGTGTGTCCCCTGCCACAGCATGGGCAGGCACAGAGAAAGGGCTGATCTCTAGTTTCATTCAGCCTTTTGGGTCATAGAATCATAGAATGGTAGGGTTAGAAGGGACCTTTAGAGATCATCTAGTCCAACCCACCTGCAGAAGCAGCTCCACCTAGATCAGGTTGCACAGGAACATGTCCAGCTGGGTCTTGAAGACCTCCAAGGAAGGAGACTCCACACCCTCCCTGAGTAGCCTGGGCCAGGGCTCTCTCACCTGAATAGTAAAATAGTTTTTTTCTTATGTTTAAATGCAACCTTTTGTGTTCCAGCTTCATCCCATTACCTGTTGTCCTGTTGCTAGATACAATAGAAAAAAAGTGATGCCCCAACCTCCTGACATCCAACATTTAGATACTTATAAATATTAATGAGATTCCCCCTCAGTCTCCTCTTCTACAGACTAAACAGCCTCAGTTTCCACAACCTTTCCTCATAATGAAAATGCACCAGTCCCCTGATCATCTTGGTGGCCCTGTGTTGGGCTCTCTCCAGCAGTTCCCTGTCCCTTTTGAGCTGAGGAGCCCAGAACCAGACATAGGACTCCAGATGAGGCCTCACCAGGTCAGAGTAGAGGGGGAGCAGAACGTCTGCTGTATTTTTTCCACTTGTTGCCAGCTCTGATGTGTTTCACTTAGATCTTTGGGAGAAAGGTTTCCTTTCTTTATGAACACATATCCAGTGCTCAGTACAACAGATTTCTCCAGCTTTAGCAGGGCCTTTCAATTCTAATGTAACAAAAATAAACAATTTATTTATCAAAGCCTCCTTTAAAGGAGATGAACAAAGAAATAGGTTTTAACCTACTTCTGATCCTTGGGAAATGCAAGTACTTTGATTCTCTCCTTCCCAGACAAATAGCATTGCATTAGTTGAATCTGATTTTATTAGCTATAAACCACTTTCTATTTTTATTTTCACATGCCATTGACTTTGTTTGGTACAGACATAGATGAACAAAGGCTGGTTTTTCAAGTGCAAATCACGTTAATAGACGCGTGGTTCTTTCCACTCCACCCGCAGGAACATGCTGTAAGAAAGAGAGCTGATACCCAAAGAATATTTTCCTATTGCATTTCCTAAATCACCTCCGAGGCCACATTATCCCTTCTGAATTCCCAAATGTCGAGTGGTGATGGCTGCTTTAGTACTGCTGGCACTGTCTCTTCTCATCAGGAGAATTTATTTGCATGGAAGAGTGAAACAATACGATCAGACAATGAAATCTCAAGTGGTAAAGTGTGTGAAATTCTCCACTGCTGTTACTTTTTATGATGCTGTTTCTGCCATTTCTTCACCGCTTGCAACCAGTTGATGGATTTGGAGCAGAGAGCGCCTCTTATCACTGCTCTTTATCAGCGCAGGGTGAGCAGCAGCAAGCAGTCAAATTGTTGCTGGAGCTAAATGGCATGTCTGCCGCCAGAGATGGAACTCCCTTGTTGGGAAGTTGATCTATCTATGTGACCATTGACTAGGCAACAGGCTACACATCTAGTTGTCCCCAGTAAAAAATGTCTTAAAACTTAATCTGAGGTAAAATAAACAATCTTTTTCTCTCATTATTTGCTTCCTTCCCTGTTTTGGTCTTTATGGACTGGTGGTGGGAGTGAATAGAAGAAATAGGCTTTTTTTCTGTCATTAAAATATCTGGTTCAGAAAGACCTCTGAAGTCATTAAATGCAGATGAGGGCATGAGGTGCACTTCCTGAGCAGAATTATAAGGAAGTGCTCTCACTGGAGACAGTGTTCAGAGGTGGATACCGGCAGGAGCATCCACACTTGTTCTTACGGCCATGACCTTCCTGACATCTCCTGCCCATGGTGGGGGTGGCAGAAAGCCCCTTCCTTGAAGGCTCCATCGAACCCTGGTAAGAGAGCAGCTCTGGGACCGAGGAACGAGTTGTCCCTTCGGACAGAGAGAAGTTAAAGAGAGAGATCATTCTTTGGTGGTATTTGCTCTTCATTTCCTTGGCTGACCTGTAGAGGTTCCCAACAAAGCAGTAGCATATAGGGTTGAGGCTGGAGTTGGTGAGGCCAAGCCACTGGGCAAAAGGCCTGAGCTGCAGGATCCAAGGAGAAGGAGTCACATCCTGCAGCGACTTGGGGATGTTGAAATCAATCCAAATGTCCATCAGGTAAACAGGCAGCCAGGAGATTGCAAACAGCAGGACCAGGGCCACCACCATCTGTGCTACTTTCTTTCGAATCTTCAGCCTGGAAGCTGGCAGAGATCGATTCAGGGCAGTGCTCTCCTTCAGCTGGCTGCTACGGCTCCACAGCCGCCTCACCGTGAGAAAGCAAATGACCATGTTGAATAGGACTGGCAGGCAGTAGAGGGCACAGAAGAGCAGAAAGTTGTAGGCTTGCTTGAGCCTCTCCTGAGGCCAAATCTCCCTGCAGATGGAAAACACCAGAGGCAAGCCCTCCACCACCCCAATCTCATCCCGTTTGTTCATGAAGATGAGGGGCATGCATATCCCCGAGGACAACAGCCACACCACCAGAATGGTGCTGAGGATCCTCTTCTGGGTGAAGAAAGACCGGGCATTGAGTGGATTGTGCACACTGTAGTACCGATTCACGCTGATGACGGTCAGGCTGAGGACGCTGGCGGAGACAGAAACAGCCTGAATGAAGGGCACTGCCCGGCAGAGGAAGTCCCCATACACCCAGGCTTTGTAGATGAGGTTGCCCACGGTGATGGGCATGCAGACACACACCACCATGAGGTCACACACCGCCAGGTTGATGAGGAGGCTGCGGGTGGCACTCAGGCTGGACATCCGATTCCGGCGCTTCCGGGTGAGCACCCTGATGGACATGATGTTCCCCACAAAACCCACCACAAAGGACACCAGGTACATCGCTGTGAGGCTAATGGTGACAGGTTCCTTCACAAAGAGAAAAAGCATCTTCTCCAGCTCTTCCCAGCCCAGCTCCTGGCTCCCATTCCAGAGCCCACTTTGGGTCTGGTTCTCTTCCTGCCAGAGCTGCAGCAGGCTGGGGGGGAGGCCGGTGGCAGAGAGGGAGGAATTCATGGCTGGGCCCCACTGGTCACCCTGGGTTAACGGGGCAGAGCCTGCCGCGGGGCCCTCAGCACTCTCGGCATGTTTAGCTGGGACCAGTCAGGCTGCAAAAGAGAATGCAGAGGAGCGAGGATGAGCGCGGGCTCCGGGCAATGTTTTCCCTTCTTGGGGAAGGTGCCGGGTCAGTAATGGCTTCTCGGCAACTTAGTTGAGCAGCAGCCGTGAGCACTGGGGAGCTGGGTCTGAGCAGCGCGGCTCGGCTCCTCGGGAACCAGCCCGGGCAGAGGCGACTGAACCGGAGGGGAGCTCCGTGCCTGCCCTCGGGGAGACGGCGCCTCGAGGCGGGGCGGGGGGAAAGGGACCACTGTCCCCTCGCACCCTAGGAAAGCAGCCGCGGCCGCAGCCCGCCGCGACTCTCCTCCCTCTCTCCTTCCAAAGTTGCGTGCCCCGCGGCCGCGCTGATGGATCCTGATCGCAGGCTGCTCAGACCCCGGGTTCCCTTTCCCGCTCCCGATTCCCCTGCTCGCCAGCGGTCCCGCGGCGCGGAGCGGAGCGGCGGTACTCACCAAGCAGAGGGTGCGCAGCGCGGGACCGCGCTCCTCCCGCCGGCGGCTGTTCCGTGGGCCGGTAGCGCGGGACCCGCTGGCACACGCGCGGACTCGCACCCACGGCACGGCGAGCCCCGGCGCCCACCCCGCGCGCGGCCCCGGCGCCCCGCTCACACCGCGGCGCGCACACGCGGGCACTCTCCCGCGGCGCTGCACACGCACGGTCCTGCACACACGCGCAGCCCTCCCCACAGACCTGTCCTACGATCCCCCGACAGACCCCTCCGGTCCCTGCACAACCCCCTAGGCCCCTACGCACGTTTATAGCCCCTCCACCCCGCGCCCGCACACACACGCGCACGCACACACACTCTGTGCACTCTGCCCTTGTCCACGCACCTCGCGACAAGTGCCCCGCACTCCCTCCCCCTCTTCGCACAAGCACCGCACGCACCCGCACCCTGCACCCCCCGCACTCACTCCCGCTGCATATCCACGCTCCCCTTTGCACCCCTCCGACCCCTCCCTCTCAAACGCCCTCCCCACAGGCGGGTACGGCTCAACCTTTGCACCCCCTTTGCACCCACGCACGCAGTTTGCACACACAGACGGCCTCCCTCTTGCCTTGCCCTGCAGAGGAGCCCTCCCTCCCCTCTCCGCCGGGCTGAGACGAGAGAGACCGAGCCGAGCCGAGCCGAGTTGAGTCGGGACAAGCCGAGCCAAGCCAAGCCCAGGTCAGTCGGGCCCAGCCGGGCCGAGCTGAGTCAACTGAACCTGAGCTGAGCCGAGCCGAGCCGAGCCGAGCCCACCCTGGTTCAAGTGCCCAGCCGCCCGCCGTGGTGCTGAAGGGACAGCTCCTCTGGGGGCTGGCACGGACGGGCAAGGACCGGCCTGGGCCGGGCAGGGACTGGTAGGGCAGGAGCGGGCCGGGAGCGGGCAGAGATGGGTAGGACCATACGGAGGTTGGTCAGTCTGGGCAGTGCCCCGGCAGGGCCGGACCGAGCAGAGAGTGGACAGAAATCAGTCAGGCAGCGGTGTGTCTGAGCTTTGCTGGGCTCTTTCTGAGGTTCTTGGCTCAGCCACAGCAAGGAAGGGAGGTGCTCAGGCACATCGGTGCTTACTTCTGCTCCAGCATCAAATCCAGCCTCCTTCTGTGCTTTCCAGCAAAGGTTGGTACTCCAAGGGTTAACACCACGGCAGGTATTGGTGGGAACTCACTGAAGCAATGAGCTTCCAGAAAGAAACCTGGCTTCTTGGCTTTTAAACTGAAGGACTAGGAAGAATGAGTAATGGAAAAAGTCACTGAAAAAAAGTTGAAGGACTTGTCTTGGGATCAAGGCTGGTTTGGGAAATGAAGCTTTTGACTGGAGGTACTCAGATGATGCATGCCAATGCATCATAGAGGAGAATGTTTGGCAATAGGAATGGATACCTCTGCCTGAGGCGTTTATCTTTTATTTTCTTTCTTAACCTTCTCTGAGAGAGAACAAGGGAACAAATACAGCCCAGGTGGAGGCTGTTTGTCACTGAATGGTGAATGCCCTTGATTTCAATGGGAAATTCTCTGTCTGTTCTATTTATTTCAAAGAAGAAAGTAAACATTTTTGGTCAACTTTATGTGAAATGAAAGATCAGCAGTGGAACTACATTTGGGGTGGGAAGATGTGATCAGTGTATAAAGCTCTTCTGCATTAGAATGCATTTGCTTTAAGCGTGTGACAGCTTATTCCGTTATAGTTTAATGTATGAGTATTTATAGATCTTCAGAGACAAACAACTTCTACAAACTAATTACAATGTGTTGCCCAGAGCACAAGGTACACATTATTCTATGCACCAAAATGCACAGATACTCTCATGGATATCTAAAATCTGCTGCAATTTCACAGCTGCTCCACAAGCAAATAGATCTGTCGCACACAGGCAACTACAGAGGCCAGGGTTGAAGCTAGCAATTGGAAATCTCCATGCACCTCAGCTCTTGCCAGCCACTGCCCAGCTTCCCTAAAGCAGACCTGCCATTACACACAGAAAACAACAGAATGGCGGTGTTTAAGTTGCCAGTTTTAGTAGAGTATCAACACAATACAAAAGAAGAGAGTGAAGAAATGCGCCAGGGCTCTTTGAATGCTATTTTTGCAGGTAGTTACCTCCCAACCATTCTAGCTAATAAACACAGTTAACTTCTTTTTTTCTCCCTCATGCACTTTATTTGTAACCTGCATAATTTACTGCTAAGGAACCTTTAGGACTTAAAATACTAGACCAGACTACTAAGTTGATCAGTGGTTCAATATAATTAGAATGAATTGGCTTTTGCATCCATCGGCACAACTCACAAATGCCAGGTCATCTCTAACAAGAAATGACAAATCTATATGCTGTGTACAGCTGACAGAGAGGACAAGGACATTGATTATAACACGTTAATTGATTCTAACAGATTCAAAGTCACCAGATAACTCATGATGGGGAATCTCCAATACAAAGAAACGTTGTACCCTTTTCACATCAGTTCCCCTCTTATGGAACTGCTGTGGAGCATAAGCTAAATAAAGCCCACTGAAGACAGGAGCCATCCTTCACAGCGATGGTAATGGACTGGACTGTGTTTGTACAGCAATATACATCAGAAATGACCCACTGGTCTCACTGGAGTTAGAGCTGCAAAGAACTGACCTGAGAGGAGTGAGTCAGCCACTTTGGGCCTTTGCCAGAATCTCAGAAAAACTCACAACAGCTCCCTAGCCCATGTCAGCTGCCCAAACCTGTGCTGCCCACTGCACGTCAGAGTCCCAGCATAAATTTAGCTCTACTGACTCAGCACAACATCCCTGCACCCACTGCAGCATGAGCTAGGTGTCACATAGCTGCAGTGACACTCTGTCCCAGGCCCAAGAACTGGTGTAAGTTCAGGAAACTCTGAGACTTTTCTGGCTTATGCTGGTATCCAGTTGGACCTCAAGAGTGTGAAGGTGGAACAGCTCCTCTATTTGTGCATCTATTTATAGTACCTCACATGCTCTCCTCACTTAAACTTTTTCCCCTGCTGAGTACAGGTGGGACAGTTCTCAGACAGATTCCCTGCCAGTGCCTGGGGAATGCACATGCCCGTGTCGTCCCAGCCGAGCTGCATCTGTGACTCCCTGAGTGCTGGCTGGCATCCAACCAAAGGGCACTTTGCTTTCTTAGCCTTCTTTCACTGTATACCCCAATGTGCCTGATGTGTCTCAGCTGCCACTGTTTGATTTAAGGCCTGTTCTGAGGACATGGCTGTTTTTCCCCACTCTGTTTGCTCAGCAGGTAAGTGGGATGGAGTTTGCTCACTTCAGAGATGAAATAAAATCAAGGCTTTTCTTGGTCGAGCAGAGGCTAGATTGGTGTTACTGGACTGTCCAGATACTGCTTGTGTTAGGTGAGCTGAGGACACATCCCAGACTGAAGTTAGAGGGGAACACTGGGACCAATTAAATAATTTTCCACTGATATTGCTAGGCAGTGCTGATTGAATTGCCCTTGAAAACCACTGACTAAAATGTGCCTTCATTACCACTTCCCCTTTCTGCCTCTCACAGTTTTTTGGTTGATGGCATGGAGACAGGAGGACCTTAGGGTAAGGAAGGCTCCCCTAGCCCTTTGCATCTGCCACTTTGCTTACCCTTGCATCACCATTTGATAACTTGGACAAGAACAAGGTGTCCATCCTTCTCCAGGACATTTTCATACAAATCTCTAACCCAGACACAAGATTCCCCAAATCCTGGATGCCATCAGTTTGGAGAACCTCTGAGCCAGCCAGCTTTGTTCCTTCCTCTGCTGATGGCTGCCCCATCTCTCTGCCACTGCTGCTCCAACACCATGGTGTTGGGGGAAGCACGAGCTATTTTTGGCACCAAGGTCCAGGTCTCAGCATAGCTTTGGTGTAGAGTTCACTGATGTCAGCACATTGACACAGCTGTGAATCCAGGATGAGATGCGTGCAGTTAAAGACGATATAGAGCAGCTGCCAAATGCATTTCAGATTCTTTGAAAATAAAATCACAAAACAAACACAAAAAAATCTGGGAATTGATGTTTGTTGTTTGTAATTAATTTTATGAGAGTGAAAACCTTTCTTCTCCAACTGCTTTTCCCTCTCAGTCAAAGAAGGAAACATTTAAACTATTTCAAGTGTCCTTTGGAGGATTTTAAATGGAGAATGTGTGCATTTTTGTGCCTGAGAATATTCACTGATATCTTGCTTTCATAAACAGATACGTGCCAAATTCCTTATCTTCCATCCTTTTTATTGGAGGCCTCTTAGATTGAGTGCTCCGGAAATGTAGTGGCCAAACAAAGATCATTTTGTACATAAGAATTTGTCTGATACTATGTTCACTCACTCCAGAACAATGAGACACCATTTTGGCATTAGTGTGATGGAAAAGTCTGTCTTTCAGAGATCTTTACTTTTGGCTTGTGCGGGATTAAAGGCAAGTAGCAGGTTGGGGAAGGCAGTGCTTAACCTTCTCCTGCAGACACCTTGCTTAAAACCAGAACCATACTAAGTATATTTGACCCAGTGTCATTAAAAGCAGAGTCACTAAATGAAGATGTACTGCACGAAAAAAATGGGGCTTTTTTTTTTTTTTTTTAAGTAGAAATCAGTGCTGTGGATCTCCAATTCATTGCACAAATTTACAGACAAGGTTTTGAAGTGATACTGAGCACTGACTAAGTCAAGTCCTTGAAAAGTTAACAGAAGACAAGAATTAGCAAGGGTGGCAGCTGACATGCAAAGCAACTGTCTAACACTACCTGTGTCCAGCCTTGCTCCCCTTGGAGCTGTGCTCCAAGATTACTTGAAGCAATGGTGGGATTTCCTCCATGTCCGTGTGTTGTGAAGTAGTCTCAGTCTCTTCATCAATACATGAATACATCAGCCCCAGGGAGAAATAATTAGAACCACAAAGCCCAAAGTGAGCCGATTTGGTACCTAAGAAAATCTGGTGTTCTGACCACGTTTGTGAGGCTCCATTTCATCCTGTTCTAAGTCTAGTGATTTAAGCACTTTGCCACTGATACTTCTGAAAAGGGAGACAGATA
Source organism: Urocolius indicus (assembly GCA_013401255.1). Taxonomy (NCBI): domain Eukaryota; kingdom Metazoa; phylum Chordata; class Aves; order Coliiformes; family Coliidae; genus Urocolius; species Urocolius indicus. The sequence continues at coordinate 195,781 of WBNH01010858.1, read as the reverse complement.
AAACGATATTAAGAGCAAGAGCAGAGACTGCTAAGGCAGTCAGACCTCTATTCTTCTACCCGATACTGCAAAATTTGCATAACAAAATTTCTTCCCTGATGTTCTATACCCAGGTGCAACAGGCTAATAATGGGCTTTTTAGATGACAAAGCTTTCTGGGTTCCATCAGCTGATTGCCATCTGGGGGAAGTCTCTAACAAAGGCTTTATATTTGCTTCTTCCCAGCTGCAGAGGCTTGCAGAAGGGAAATGAAGGAAGGAAAGGTTATGAGAAAAACACTCAAGGCCCAGATCTGTTGGCGACAGGGAGGAGATTAAGGTTTTACAGAACACAATAGGAGGGAGTTTGTCTTTTTAAGCAAGGTGATTTCACTCAGGGCCTAGGTGATGTTTTGTGAGTAGCTGTCACAAAGCAAGTTTGCCTGGGATCATGTGTCAATAAGAATTAGAACTTGAGTAGGTTTACAGCAAGGGCTTGGTGATCAATGTTATGTGTTTAAAAATGAGCTTTTTTCTGTGTTTCATACTTCTAAGCAGGAAATCCTTAGGATTTTTGCTCTGTAGATTCAAGAGGGGATCAGCTGGGAGGCAGGGAGAGGTGTGATCCTGGGTCTGAATGCTTTTCAGCAGCCTGCTGTAACATTTTGAGAGGATAAGAAAAATAATCTGTGAGCTGTTATTTGTTCTGAGTAGCCTTTTAGAAGGAATCTCCACCACTAGAGTTGTAGCAAATCAGGCAGACAAAGACTTTGAGAGGCTGTTAAATCCTGTCAGGCTGAGTTGCAAATTTTTCCTCTCCAGTAATAATGCCTCACCTCACTCTGGCCAGTGACTCATGTGGAAAGACTGTGACAATTTACTGGCAGTACAATAACTGCCCTCTCATCACCATTGACCAGGTCTGGCTTTCTGTTTCCAGTGTATGTTCATAGCACAGAGCAACTTCAAGAAATGAAAGCTGACAGTAGCTGGAGTTCAGCGCAAAGGCAGAGGTTAGAAGGTGAAACAGCTGCGTCTCTGTTTTACGCCCCATTTTTGAAGCCAGAAAACTTTTTGTGTGATAAATCACACAGCAATTGCTAAACCTTTCTTTGGACAGGTGGTGTATCAAGGAAGGGGAAGGAAATGAAGGCATGTCAGTAGCTCTTTGATCGTTGTTTGGGCTAGAGCATGAAACAAGCTAAAAAAATACTGCTTAGTAGCTAAAGTCTCAGCAATGACATCTGTGTACAGATGGATGGAAAACTCTTTGGGCTAATGAGCTGCTCAGGAGCTGTAGTGCCTCATTTAAGACAAGGGCTTGACTGGTTTATGTGGCCTGGGTTGTAGAGGGTTCACCATAGAGCTACATTAAGGCTTGGGGTAACATCTGATAGACTCTGACAAGTCCTAGACAAACCTACCCACAGGATACCTGGCCAGACCACAATATGCAAGGTGAGAGCATCAAACTGGAGGCAAAAGCACCCAGTTCCCTCCTTCCTTATGTGCTATGCTTCTTTCCTCCATGTGCCTTGATTTCCTCACTTGCACAAAAGTGTTATGATACTTTCTCTCTTTATAGTTTATTTTGATCCTTATGGTTTTAAAGTTCTTTGTAAGACCCAGACAACCTTACAATGGCGTGATGGGGTAGAGAAAGCATCTTGATCTCCATAGATTGTTGCTTCGTACTCTGGTAAGGTTAGAGATTTGGCTAGCTCTGTTCACATAGCTTGAAGGAATAACATGATATCATTTAGCTTTGGCATGAGGGCCTTGAACGGACTGCAGAACTGGAGGAAAGTGAATTTGGGCATTGGGATAATTTCCATCACCCTTTCCTTAGGCAGCAGTGCTTATCAATAACACAGCTGACAAAGTGATACTATCAGCTTCTAATTCTTCAACCTCTGGTGCAGATCCTTTCTTTCAGAAGATAATCCCTCTCCAGCCTGCATTTAGTGTCTGCACCTGGTACCGCCCACCATACATGCAGGATCAGAGCTGGAAAGTGTACTTTTCTGTCTGAGCTGGCTCTGGATGGAGATACTGCAACTTAAAATGTCTTTATAAAGCTCTCTTTAAAGGCATTAAAAGAAATATCCCTTTGCTTTCCAACAGAGGCTTCTTTCTAGCTGCAATCTGAGGCTGCCTAGTGCCTCAGAAATTCCTCATCCCAGACAGAACGGAAAGTTGTTCCTCCATTCCTCATTTTTTTCCCTTCACATACTCTTCAGAAAAAGGCCTAATATTTGCCCTCCATGTTCCTCAGCCTTGCCAGCAAACACTTGTGACTTCTGAGCATTTAAGTTTGACAGCCCATGTTGCTGAATAAGCAGCCCCTTAGATAAGGGCTCAGAAATGCAAGGAAGAAAGTCATTACTGATAAGGTCTGCACTTCCAGAAGCTATTTCTGTGGCAATGTGTTGGGAAAATGGACGCCCTATGGAATGTGGGAAATTAGAGATGCTGTAGACATAGGTCCATGATCACTGAGCTACACTCCAACACAATTGCTTAGGAGCAGTAAAGATCTCTGCTGCACCCAACTGTTGTCCATTGAGAGCTGCTTGTGGGGACATTGAAATGGGAGGAGAAAGGGAATTGTTATTTAGATGGTTAACAACTGCTCTTCTTCTGTCTGTCTTCACCAGAACTGCCCTCTGGTTTGACCAAGTAGCTAAACCTCCAGCATCAAAGTTTGGTGGGTTTGGTGTTATTTTTGTAGAGTGATGGTCATGTAAAAAAAATTAAGAAATTAAGTCAAAGTGAGGAAGAGGCAAATGCAACCTGCACTTGAGTTCCTTCTTTCTTTATGCTTCCCTAGAAGTCTTTGCCACTGCATTGGTAACAAGTCTTTCTGTGTGCTGTCTTTCCTATCTCAAGGCAGGACCCAGTGTCTGATGTTCAGCTGTCCCTTGCTAAGTCTGCCACTCAGTCCAATGTCTCCAGGCTGCTGCGTTGCCAACAAGACGTGACTGGTACTGACGTGGGAGCTGTTTGCTCACCAGTCTGTGGGGCAATTGCTGCTGTTTGGATATGAGCTGATTGCCAGCAGTGTCAGCAGCATCAAGGAGCACTCTGACTGTGCATCCGTATATGCTCCACAGGGGATTTGCACTGCTGTGACACTGCCAGAGGGGACCTTGGCCATGGGAGTCCTGGCACAGCTCAAGCACAAAGGATTACTCACCTAATTTTTCCCTCATTGATCTGAGGACAAGTGGAGCATTTCACTGAGCTCTGCAGAGCCAGCCCAAATGAGGAAAATCAATGGAAAAGGTCCTTTGGAAGTCACCATCTCTGCTGGCTTTGCCTCCTGAGAGACGTCTTTCTTACAGGTGTCCCTCCCTGGCTTCTGTAAGCTTTAAGGGCAGCAGCAGCTAGGACAGTCCCAGTCTGGTTCTGCAGTAATTGCTCTCACTGCAAGCATTTCAGTCTGTCTCCTGGGCCACACTTGGCCACAGCAAAAATACTGAGCCTTTACATTGGGCAGTGAAGTGCTGGTCTGTCTCAGAGCTGTACCTCCATCTGACTCCACTCCTTCCCCTTCAAAGGGCCTTCTGCTCCCCCCAAAAATATCCCCTGGGCAGGATCTCCCCCATCAATTCCCTCTCTATTTTCAAATGCCAGATCATGAGTAGGAAGGCAGATTAGACTTTGGAAGAATGATTGATTTATTCCTTTTGATCACCTCAGTTCGGTTTCGGTTTCGGGCCTCTTACTACAAGAAAGACATTAAACGGCTGGAGTGTGCCTAGAGACTGGCAAAGAGCTGGCAAAGGATCTGGAGCACAAGTCTGATAAGGATTGGCTGAGAGAACTGGAGATGTTTAGCCTAGACAAAAGGAGGCTGAGGGGAGGCATGATCACTCTCTACAGCTATCTGAAAGAGGTTGTAGCAAGGTGGGAGTTGATATCTTCTCCTAAGTAGTGATAGGACAAGAGGAAATGGCCTCAAATTGTCTGATGGGGTAAGTTTAGATTTGAGATTAGGAAGAATTTTTTCCCTGAGAGGACTGTCAGACACTGGCACAGGTTGCCCAGGGAAGTGATGGAGTCCCCAACCCTGGAGATATTTAAAATCCATGTAGCTGAGGTGCTGAGGGACATGGGTTAGTGCTGGGCTTGGCAGTGTGAGGTGAATGGTTGGACTCCATGAGGTTAAAGGTCTTTTCCAACCAAAATGATTCTATGATTCAATGATTTTTACCTCAATACCAGCATGCAATGCTTCTGTGCAAGTCTGATGTGCCAGCTCGCTTCCTGAGAGCTTAATTGAGCATCATAATTGTGGGGATTCATTTTCCTCTGGACTTTCTCCTTAAAGGGCAGACGAGGGGCACAGACTTGGAGGGCATCTCTCATTCCCCATAAAACTGTGCAAAACAGCCAGCCCTGAAGTTGTCCTCCCAGAGATGCTTTGTAGTTCTCCAGGCTTCTCTTGCTCTGAAGACTCCTTCACCCTTGGGAGTGTTTTGGCTGGAGGATGAAACAGACAAAATCCTGAAGGCAGCAGCAGTGCTGCGGATGTGTCAGGAGAGATTGGACTCTCTCACTGCAGATGGTAATGGAGTGAGATCAGCCGCTGGCAGAAGCCGAAGTGAATGTGTTCAGGAGTCAGGGCATAATCTCTGCCTCTGCCTGATTTTTTGTGGCGTCTCTTTATTTATTTGTACTTGAAATATTTTTTGCCCTGTTTGTTTTTGCTTCTGGAGAGCAATGAAATTGTGGTGTGTTTCTGCAGCAGTGGCTGTAGATGGAGTTTATGGCCATAGAAGTACAAAGTATTACTCTTACAAATCATTTCATCACGTTTCCTCCATGAAAAATGATTTGTCTCCAAAGAAGCACAAATAAAAAGAACAATTTCTTTCCAATGCAGTTCAGCATTATGAGATGTATGACACAGAGATCCCAGCATGCCTGGTTTTGTCTGTGTGCTTGTTTTATGGAAGGGATGGCCTTAAGGCTAAAGTTTGTTGAACCCCTGCATTACCTCAGGACAATTGGAATTTGAGCTGACCCTCTTGTCCTGCTGGTGATGAATTTATTCCAGGCCAGAGGAAGTCTCACCATCTCCAGCTTTCCTTACATGTAACCAAGACCATGGTCATTTCCAAAGTCCTCTGTTCTTTTAGAGAGTGGAAGTACTGTTTGAGACCATTTTGTGTTCTCGTTGTACTATTTGCCATGAGAACAAGATGGTTTCCACTTAGTGTTCTTTATAGTCTGGAAAAACATTATCAACTTTTTAACATCCTCATAAATGTCAGCTTTGTGGCATCATGTGTTGTGGTTGGCTACACAGTCACTTTTTCCTCATAAGTTGTTGGAATAATAAATAGAGGGAAGAGTTGAGAATGGCCAATTTGAACGTTGAGAAAGGGCTGGAGCAAAGCTGTGACCTTCAGAGATCTCACCCAAGGGTAAGGATGGATCAGGGTTGACTTCTTGCCAAGTGATTTCTCCTTGATGGAAAGGACTGGCAAGGCGGGAATCATCTTTGCCTTTTGCATCAGGAATGTGGTCTGTCTTATGTCTGAGGAACAAAGGAGTGATTTGAGGGCAGCTCTAATTGCATTTTTGGAGTGAGTTCCTGTTCAGATTTAACACTATGACATTTTGCTTCTTATGGCACGTGTAATTAAAACAAAGTGAGAATAACATTTTTTAGCCTGCTGTGGCCTGGTCAAGGAGTCACAGATATGTTGAACTCCAGGAAGAGGAAAAGAGAAGAGGGTGCAAGGGATAAGTGGACTGTTTTGAAAGACAACTAAAAATGGGAAAAGAAAACAAGAAATCAGAGCGAAGAGAAAAGCCAGAGGCTATCCAAAGGAATAATGGCAATTTATTAATTTCAAACTTATCATAATTTCTAGACTCTGATTTACTCAGATCCTTTTGTTTGGAGTCCAATTGCATTTCTGGTGCATGATGAAAGGATCACGTGCTTTTATGTGTTTCTAGCTTTTATCCCTTTCTGACCCACTATATCAATCTTGGAGTCTAAGAAGCGTGGACTCAGAATGAACTGGTGAAAGGAATCTCTGGAAATGTCTTACAAGTTGAATCTTATCACTTTGATGTACCTATAACAGACCTTCGTTTTGTGTTAACCCTTCAAGTGAAAAGGCAGTAGTCCCAAAATGAAGTAACCCTCACCCTGTGTTGTCCTGCTCAGTCACCAGTTGTTGTTCATGTCTTGATTGATCAGAGGGATGTCTCAGCAGGGATTCCCATGTCTGATTTATTGGAAAATATGTTATCATTTTCACCCAGCTCCTGAAAAGAAACATCCCTTTCCATTCATAACATACACTCATTACATCCTTCACCATGTGGCCAGCTGAGAACTAGTGCTAATTCACACCCTGCTCTTGGGCAAATACAGTTTCTAGGGTAACATTCAGGCGTCTAGACTATGCCAGCAGACTTTTATGTGCTGTAGTGACCTATCAGGCTGTCCAACAGGAAAACTGACAAGGTCTACAAAGCCCATTGCGCACCCTAAGGTATAGAGCAGAAGGTCTCCAGTGATCGGGCTAGTGACGTGTTAGTGTTAGCTAGGCTAGTCAGTGACGTGGCTGGGTGTTGTCTTAGTGGTGTGTGATGGGAATGACCTTCACTTCCACTATGAGGACAGAGTGTGTAGCTGTCTGCCTGGCTGGTGATGGCATGTGTTGGATAGAGAAGCAGAGGAGAGGGTGTCTGTCTGGATCAGGAGCTTAAGTGGGAATAGTCTGTGAGACTCTCCCAATTGTGGTCTCTAGTAAAGGCCTCGTTTGGTGATTTCCACTGAAGAAATGGCAATATCATTGAGAATCTGCAGCTTGGTGATGGATGAAAGCTGCTTCTGTCGATGCTTGTACTGCAAGATTTTGTTTTCATCGACGAAAATGTGGAAATAGTCCTGGTCGGAGTAGATTTCAACCTGAAAGAGAGACTGTGTTGGTTCATCCTGTGACCACATGTCCTCACTGGACCTTGCTACCAGTGAGTGACCAATTCTGTGCCAGAGTTGGGTGTGAGTCAGTAGCAAACTGGGGTACAACAGAAATACTGACAGGAGATAGAGCTAGAGCAGGGGGTTACTGGTTATGATGCTGTCAGGAAAGTCAGGGCTAGATCTATGGAGAAGACCCCAACATTGGCTGTGTCACTCCTGTCCCAGCCAGGGGGATCCATGGGTTGACATGCAGTTACCTGGAATGGCTCCTTTGCTTTGAAGGGGAAGGTGTTGTTAACCTCTTCCTTCCCCCAGTGGCTGGCAAGGAAGGAGTTGCAGACAATTCTGGAGCTGGAGAAGCGAGGATTAAAGTGGAGAGCAATTTGGTCTCCAGGATCACAGAGCAAATTAATTTCAAACCTAAGGCAGTGAGAGAAAGAAGTGATGGAGTGGTGTGGAGCAATGCCACCAGCTCCTGCCAGCCGGGGAGCTGTGAGTACAATGTCCTTACATGCTTATACTGGAGCTGCTCTCGCCCTTGACCACGACGCTCCAGCCTGGACACATCCCCTCTGGGTACAGGGCTTCAAACTGCCAGCAAGGAGGCAATGGTGAGCCATTGCAAGATAGGAGACGTGCATGACTCTGCTCATCCCTTACAAGTCTCTATGTTTCTCACCCTCTCATCATCATCTCCTTTCTATCCCCTTCCCATGCATACACACTCTCTGTCTCTGCCTTTTTTCTCACTCTTAAATGAAATCGGGGGTTTAGGTTATGCAAACTTTCTCTGTTATTTTTTATTTCATTTTTGCTCTTTGATCCTACTTAGCTCTTGACAGAACACCTCAGGGGCTGCAAATCCCACCTCATCAACTGCATGTTGTAGCAACTTAAATTTCCTATCAACTTAAAATGCCAGGGCTTGTATTAAAGAACCAAAATGCCTTCACTGTCGATGAGGCACAAAGGTACTCTGCGCCCTCTTCTTGCCTGGACAATGCAAAATCCAAAGCAGAAAACCTTGTGTTTCTTTGAAGCAGGATGTGAGAGACAGGGACTGATAAAGGAATAGGTGTAAAATCCTCATCCAGCGTTACATGGGTGACTTTTTCCATGAGCCTGATCCCTGTTCTGCCTGCTTCCCCCATCTTCAATGATAAACTTGCATAAAAAGAGCTGGAAAATGTTCCTTTTTTAATAATTCATATTTTTATTAAATAACTAATTTTAATAAGAACTGCTTGCCATTTCACACCACTTTTTTTAGCATTCTAACAACCTTGCATTTCCTAGCATCCCCTTCTCTCAAACTTACTGCTCACACTGGAAAAATCTCTCCAGCGTCTCCACTGCCAGCTGTATGCCTTGCTTTCCCTCCCCATAGCTCAGCACTTCCACTACCTCATTTCTTTCTCTGCCACGATCTCCAATGCATTTTTGGGATATGCATGAGCTGAGACATGACGATGGCCAGCTTTATGCCTGGCTACTTTTGCTAAGCAACTTTGGGGACCTGTGCATAGTCATTCAAAGGCTCTGCCCATGCCAGCATTCCCCCTTGTGAAAGAGAGAAGACTGAAGAAGCTGACGCTATGGTTTCAAGCAACAAGTGGTAATGGCAGCACCCAGGTTGGCCTTGCTTTGGCCCTCAGCTTGTCATCATTACAACCATCCAGAAAAAAACCACATGAGCCTGGATGGGATTGAAATAGAGGAAGGGCAGCACACCCAGGTCTTTCAGGACTTCTACCTTTCTTAACCTTGTCTATGCCACTTTCCTTAATCCCCCACCTGACCCACACCATCCATCAGCCATCAGCCCACCCGAGCAGTGCCAGCTCCTGTCCCCAGTGCTTACCCGCAGTGCCATCCTGCTCCCTGTCCCCCTGCTGCACACGCAGCCTGAGTGCACAGCCAGACAGCTCTATATAGAGGCCACTGGCCAGGAGCTCATGTGTGTGGGGATTAGCATCAACAGTGGGCTGAGGTCTCCTTTTCAGAGCTGTCAGACCCATCTGAGAGATGGGCAGCAGCAAATCCCTCTGCCTGCCCGAGGTCAGCCTGCTCACGTGTGCAGGGCTAATCCAGCCCTGCTGCTGCCTGCATAAGGGCAGCCACGGCCAGGCAGTCCTGAGCTCTGACATGATGGAGCCAGAGTGCAGCACCATGGGGCAGACAGGCATTCAGACTGTAATCCAAGAGGCAGGAGTGTTTAATGCCTGAAGGAAGGATGAGGATTCCCAAAGCTGGGGCAGAAACAGGGAGTCTCATCCACTGCGAGGCCCAAAGAAAAGGAAGATGGCAGAGGAGAAATGGTGACTCCTACAGGATCTCAGCTTCACTCTGACCAAGAGATTTCTTTTTATCCCTGTTTTCCTCTTTGATCACTGTTTGTGGGTCAGAGCCCATACTGAAACAAGCTGATGCCAGCTCTGTCACAGTCGTTTTTCCACCTCACAGCACCTCGAGGCCGGCGGGGCTCAGGATGCTGCTGTGCTGAGCTCAGCACACCCCAGCCCACATTTCCCCTTGCTGCTAGGAACAATACAGGGATTTGGGAGCAGGGAAAGAGAGCCTTTGTCTGATATTTCCTGTCATGGAAAGGCACCAAGGAATGGGTAGCAATGACATGAATTTCAGTTAGGGGGGTTTTCATACTGACAATCAGCATGTGCTAACATATGGCTGTGTGAAGCTGGGGAAAGTAAGAATGTCTGTACATATCCCCCATCTTCACAGGGTAAATGCATTAAAAACATGCATGTACAGAAGACTGTGATGCTCCCTGGCTGATCCTACAGGAATGCACAGCTTTTGAGGGTAAAACCTCCTCACTGTATGGGCTGTAGTGCTGATGTTATTTAATGTGTTTATCTTATTTCCACAGATAAACAGAATGAGAGCTGCTATCCCAGGCTCTGGTGCCCTTGGCAGATGATTGGAAACACAATCCAGTAGATGTGGAAGCCCACAGCCTCTCTTGGGGCTGAAAAAGCCAAGTCTCAGGCTGGAATTTGCATGTTTGAACTGGTACAAAACCAAACCTTGTGAAGCTGAGCCCTGCCATGGTCTCCTCTCCCAGCTCTGGAGCTCTGTGCTACAGATGGCAGCACCGGGATGTGCAAAGTAGCTGCAAGGTAGCAGTGGAAGTGTTGAGGTGATGGTGGCAGGGTCAGGGACATCCCATCTATCCCTCCTTGGGCTGCCATAGGATGTGAGACAGTGGTCTTTCCAATCTGCATAGCCTCACATTTCCTTTACTTATGTCCTAAACCCAGTTTTGTTTTCACCTCTCAAATCATGCTTTGCTGCTTCTTTCTCCTGCCAGCCAGGCAAGGGACTATGGGAAGAAGGAGCTGTTTTTGAGATGTCCACCATGGTGGGGCACAAAACCAGAGAGCTTTGCAGTCCTGCATGTAGGAAAGGAGAGATTTGCATGCTAAATAAGTGTGCCAGGTATGTCATAACGATGGTAATAAAATCAGTGGGCTGGGGAAGGCTTGGGCATTGCAGGGCAAGTTGGGGTGCAGTAGGATAGCAGAGGATCTTGCTCAGCAAGCCAGCGTGGGACAAACGTTAGCTGCTTTCTGTGCCCAGGGGCTGGGTCTCACACACATGATGCAGAAACCAGAATGAGTCACAATATCTAGAGAAGCTGCTGTGGCTTTTTATTTTTTTCTGGTAAAACCAAATTCTTGCCACAAATCTGTGCACACGATTTATCCTGGCAGGGTGATATCCCAGCTACAGTGAGTTTCATTCCAGATCCCACTGCAGCCTCCGCTGGTGCCATCACCAGCAACAGCCATGGAATTTGCTTCCCTGCTGCAAAGCTTCATCAGGGATGTCCCACAGGAGAACAACAACAACAAAAAAGCCAATGAAGGCAGGTTTGGAGAAAGGAGAAAGCTCCTGAGAAAGGAAGGGGAAATTGTATTCCTCCAGTTTAGGGGATAGCAATGTTGAGATGCTCAACCCTTCCCAAAATTCAAGGCTTTGCTTCCTGATGGCATTTCAGTGAGAGCAAGAAAGGCTGTTGAGAGAAGATGCAAACACATGTGTTTCACCAGTAAATGGTGCCTAAATATCAACTGCTTTTACAGGCTTTGTTGCCTTCTGCTTCTCATGTCACTGTTCAGAAGCCATTGTAGGATCTGTTTAGAGAGGAGGAAGGGACTGGAAATGTGCTAAAAATCTCAGATGCTGGAGACAGCACTGAGTACTTAGCTCTTAATCCCACAACTTTTCCCTCTCTTTGGTTGAAAGGGAGGATTGATGGATAAAAAAGGGTCTACACAGTGATTATGTGCCACTGGGATACAGGAGAAACAGATACAGTCTTGAGGTGGAGGGAGTCTAGCATAGAAGAGGAGCTGATAAGCTGATGGCTTGATTAATGCTTTGTTAGTGTAACTCTTTGGTGACTATCAAGTCACTTATTAGCACACCTGCTTATGCATTTGTCAACCATTTGGTCATACAACCATCAGCATTTGCACCTTTCACTAAGCTGTCATTATCTATGTCTTGCTCTTGGCCATTCATCCCAAAGTCTTCTTCCTGCTGCTCACAAAGTGACAGAAATGCTCAGTGAGTGGCTCAGCACCACAATTCCCGTGGGATTTTTCAGCCACGGCTCCCCCGTGCTATGCTTGGCCGCGTTTCTGGACATGTCATTATTTCCATCAGTCTCTAGAGGTCTCCAAACGCACAGCCTGGGCTTTAAGGACCTGAACAACAGCCTCTCCACTACACACCATGCATCGATTTTCCTCCCCATTGCACTGACTGGCTCTGCAGGTTGCTAGCAGTGTGATGCTTCAGTTTCTCAAACCTGCTCAGGTTTTACTGTGAGCTCTTGTAGGAAAAGGTCTCCATCCCATGACTGACTCAGCCAAGCCCTGATGCGAATGGTCGCTTTGGATACTGCCTCAGGTGCACTCTCCACAGGCTGTTACGTGTTGCCCCAGATATCCTACCACAGACCTTGCTGTGCCCACACCTGCACTATATTGCTGTATATGTCTGCAGGCATTATTGCACAGCCTATTGTCTCCTAATTTCCCTCTTATTATTCAGCCATATATGTACTTACACACATACGGTGCATCCATTGCACCTCAGCAAAAGATACCTACTGGAGGTCTGGGCTCAGAAATCAACCCACAGCTTTTAAAAGCATCAGCGTAAACAAGCTGTCCCAGTGCTCCTGGCCTGCAGCAAAGCATGGCCACAGGACTCAGCATGGCTGTGGCCACACGTGCTCGGCTCCTCTGTGCAGCGGTGCTGGCAGAGCCAGGCTCCTTTGCCTCATCGCTGGGGCTGACCCAAGGCAGCTCTGGTTGGGGATGGAAAAGGCTGGGAGTAACCCTTGGCTAACTATAGTGAGACCAGTCCAGGGACCTCTAGATCTGCAGCCTTATGGAATAATCTAAGATTAAATGAAGAAATTATATACTTTTAGCAGGGCTAATGAGCCAGGCTGAGCAAAATAGTAAGGCTGTAATGTTGTAAAGTTCCTTGTTTTTTCCTGCTTTGAACATCCCCATCCAACCACCAGCCATTACTTGTTTCTGGAGAGCACCACGACTCTCTCCTCCAGCCCAAGGACTCAGGACTTTTCCTTCATGTCTGGAGCCAGATGACTCTCAAGCTTTCCTAAAACCCCACGCTTTTTGTTTTAGGACAATAGTTTAGCAGGAAAAAACATACAATGAAACATACAATGAAAAAACATACAATGAGGCTCTGCTTGCACTCTGCTAGTGCAAGCAGAGCCTCCCAGTCATTATATGCTGACTGTGTGCTCCATACAGGCTCACCTCCTTCTCTGAAGGTGTGTCTGGGTTAATCCAAATCCAGAAAGGTCTCCCAAAGTCTTCCCCCACCAGACCAAATCAGGAGCTGTGATTTCCCCAGCACACACCTCTGTGTGAGGCTTCTTCAGACTTGCTTATCTGCCGCTTGGCAGTATTTATACCTCCTCCGCAGCCATTTCAGCCCCTCCAGGGAATTCCTCAAACTCCCCTATGCAATCAGAAGTCAGCCCTCTGCTCCCCTCATGCTGCCTCAGGAATGCATTACCCCAGGCTTTGGCACATCGCTTTACCATCTCACCCCGATTTCCTTTCCTCTAGACCTATAACTCTGTGTTAGCTTCCTGTTCCTGACTGCTCTGCTTGGAACCTCTCTACAAATGACATCCAGAAATTGGCCATCTCAGTGCCACACCGGAGGGCTAGATGGTACAAATACTCCTCCAGACTTGGTGCTAGAGAGGGGAAATAAAAAATCGTAAACTATTTGAACTATTTATTTAACTCAGAACAACCTTTTTTGAGTTAAATCTCAGTGCATCTCAAGTGAGATCCATGCAAGTGTATCTCTTATGTTTCAGCCATCCCACTCTGCTGTGTTTTACAGGATGGCCAGGAGAGGGCTGGAGACTCCAGGCAAATCACAAATTACAAACGGTAATAAGAAAAACCTCACACACGGGTCTAACTGCTGCTCAGGGATGAGGGCCAGCTCTGCAGCCTCCACCTCTCATCCCTGCTTTAAGTAGATTTTGGTTTCTCTCAAGCTGCACTGCAGTGGGAGCCTCTTGCAGCTGCCCAGCCTAAACATTGCTCATCAGAGAGCAAGGAAAGAAAAACATCACACCCTGCAATGTGGCAAGAGCAGCAGGGAGAAGCTAACACCCGCCAGCACCCGCTATGTGGCCCTGGCCTGGTGCTGAGCTTCAATGTGCCTGGCTGGAGTGTCAGCTGTGCTAACGAGCTGGGAACGGTGCCGGTGGCTTCAGTCTTTATCAGAGTTTCCATTCTTTAGCTGCTTGTTAGTGTGTCTCATCACCATCCCAGCTAGGCACTGGTGGTGGGGAAGGGGAGGGGAAGGCATGCCCTCTCCCCTAGCAGGATCTGTGTAGCTGCACGTATGGAACTCTGCTTTTATGCTTGTTGGATGGTAAGTCAGAAAAGGAGCCTGGTTCAGTCCCAGGTGGTGCCATGGATGGGAATGACTGCAAGAGAAATCTCTGCCTCTTGTTGCACTCTTCCCCCACGCTGGTGAAAGGGGAAGGAGATCCCACCCCACATTGGGGCCATGAACGAGCACAAGTGCAGCTGAGACCGAGCCTGGAGCCACTGCTATCCCGGCACAGCTCCCACTCGCCACTCAGGATTTCCCCTGCGTGTGGCTTCGAGGAGCAGGGATGAAAGGCAAGGCAGTGGAAACACAAAGCATGCCTGGCTTATTTTATTTATGACCAGCCTCTGCTTAAAAGGAAACCAGCAGTATCAGCTCCAGCATCAGATGAGTAAATGAAAGAGGAGGGTTTCGTTTATGATCCAGAGCTCGAGTTTGCTCTTATATGGGCATCCCCACCAAGTGTTGCTGGCCGCCACCTTGCTGCTACTTGTGTCATGGGGATGGCCAGGTTCCAGCCAGGAATGAAGCCAGGAGCCTCCAGAGGTGAACGGCATGAGGCAGAGCGAGTGGTTGGGCTCAGGTTGTGTCTGCCTCAAGTTCCTTGGCTCAGAGCAGCTCCATGTGCTGCAACACAAACATTGCTGCCGCCAGCACATCCCAGCCGGTCGCTGCTCATACTTGCTGCCTCAGTACCCAGCCAGGCTTTGTGACCCATGACTCCATCGCTTCTAGCTCTGTTCCCTGGGGCAGAAGGTGGCAAAGCTACACCAAAGGAGGTCTCTTTGCCCTCACCAGTGGCTTTGACTGGAAAGAGGTGCTGGGTTTGGGGTATGTCTGGCGCTGGTCCTCATGCATTTCTCCTGCTCAGCACTGTGTGGAACATGCAGAAGATAAACATATGACCTGGCACGGGCTGATGTTTATTGGCCAGTGTTCCTAGAGCCAATATTTGATCATCCGTAAATAATTGCCCATTGTATATGCAAGGACCTGATTTATCCTGTTCCCTGGTGATACCTTCCAAACTCCTCAGGGAGACATCTGTCTCTCTCTTCCTGGTGATTAATGGGGAAGGAGGAGAGCTGGCACCGGTCCTCACTATGCTCCTCAGACCCAACATGTGAGTGTAACTGCATGTCCTTCCATGGTGGTCTCTGTCTCAGAACTAAAGCAATGATAGATCTTCAGAAGGAGGGGGGATACATGTGAACTCTCCCTCCACAGTTTTATGTTGAATTCCTGGTTCCTGGGGAACAGCATCAGCGTTGCCAAGTCCCCTGCACCCTCCATCATCACACCACTAACTCTTGCCAATTCAGAAGTGCTTCCTAGCAGCTTCCCAGGTGAAGTTAGTCTCTGAGGGCCAGGTTTCCTCCATCTGAACAGCTCTTATGCTGTGCTCAATGATTTACTGCCACTAAACACAAAGGGGAGGAGGAGGCATCTCACTAGAGGGGCGGCAGCCTGACAGCACGCTCTGCTCCTACGCTCAGCTATATGCACAAGTAGCAGCACGACTGACTCTTGCTGCTGCTCTCCCTTGCAAGCTTCCTGCCAGATCCTTGGCCAGGGAGACCACATGGCAACAGGCCCGAGCACAGCACAGGCAGGTCATGCTCCGTGTATCAAAGCCTGGATTCCTCCCCTGGGGACCAACGCGTGGGTTGGAGCCGCAGTCACGTGCCTGCAGGTGGGTTTAGAAAAGGCACGAGGAGAGAGGGAAGCCTGTGGCTGGGGGAGGGAGGAAGGTGACCTGGAGGGATGCTCTGGGGTTCAGGGAGTGATCAGACACAGGTACATCTCACATGCTGAAGCCTTACAGGCTCTTGGCAGGTTTCAAGAGGATGATTCAGGTCTGGGGACATAAGAATTTATGTAGCCCAGCTTTTTCACTATTTTTTTGCTGAGATGTATTAACATAAGGAGTCATGATCAGATGCTGGCATCAAATGAACCTTCCCATGACCATCACTGACATCAGCCTTAAAAATTAGCTGTGTTCCAGGCTGTGCCCTAGAGAAGCTTTGGTTTGGGGTCAAGGGGTGGCTAGCTTCAAGGGAGCCAGAAAAAGCCCAAAAGAGGAGAAAACAAAGAGACCGCCAGTGTCACAAACCTTCCAGCCTCATCCAGATGGCTACTCAGCCCAGCCATGGGTGAGCAGGGCTGACACACAAAGGTGCAAACAATGTTTACCCAAGAGGAAGACTCACCAAACCCAGAGACAACACAGCCCCTTCTCAGTGGGCAGCCAGTCCAGGAAGCTCTGCACAGAGAGCCATGAACCATCATGGGTGGCAGGACATGTAGGAGACAGTGCTGCCTCCAACGAGGATGAGCAGTTTTTTGCCTCCAGGTAGATGGGTGATGGGTAGCACTGGGACACAATAGGATGGTCATCATGCTGGCCTTCTGGAGCTGCTGATGGAAGCATGAACTCCACCCCAAGGAGGTCACCAGGGAGTTTAGAGGAAGTTTAGTGGTTCTGAGAGGGGAGGAACTGCGAGTTTTGTCAGGGAAAAGGGTTTAGGAACCAAGAGGCTTGCAGCTCTAGGGAGTGGAGTATGTCCTTCTTCCACCTCTGAGCACCTGATCCACTCCTTACACCACAACTGCTTTCTTCTCTTGGTCTTCTTGCACTGAAGCTACCAGACTGTCATCTGCCCTTCTGCATTGGTGGCATAAATGGACTGTGGTGTGCCCATTTCCCATCCCAGCTTCTGCAAGAAGGTGGAACAACGTGAGAGGTGAGCACTGAGGAGGATATTTTGAGCCTGGCAGGGCCTGTCACACATCCAAAGAGGATCAGTACCAGTAAGACCTCATACATATCTGACTCAAGCCACCAAGTGAACAAACTCCTGAGCTTGGTCCTCTCCACGTGGACTCTGACCTTTGCTACACAGGGCTGGTGGCTGAGGAGAAGCGCTGTGTGTTGCAGCAACCTGCTAGAGGCAGCTGGGGAGGAGATGCAGCTTTCTGCTATTTCAGTGAGCAGAGAGGAAGAGGAAGGGCTGCTGACAAAGACCGAAACTAGAAAAATGACGACAATGACAAAAAAAACTCCTCCCATTTAGGGAACTAAATGCATTCATTTCCTGAGGAGACCAGGATAGCTCAAATCAAGAGTTGCAAGTTCAAGTTACAGCTTCTTGTGTGCTAGGGTGAAGGTGGGCTTGTTTCAGTTGCAAAGGGCCAAAGGCCCTGTCAGACTCCTTGATTCCTGATCCGTCATGGGGCTGGGAAGTAGCTTTTACCAAACACCTATCTGCTTTGCTTGGTTCCCCTCTGTCTTCACTGCACGCAGTTGGCTGGATGAGTAGCTGCCTTGCCATCATGCTTCAAAGCCTGGGATTGCGCTGGGGGAAGCTAAGGGGGTGGTAACCAACAGTATCACTTTTTTTTTTTTTTTTAGATTTTGGGAGCACACAGTGGTGCTGAGGAATGAAGAAGAGGAAGTGTAGCCTTCTCTATAGTTGTCTTTGTTGCTGACTGTCCTGCTTCCTACTCCTCCAGAACCAGAGGAACAACGAGCCCAGCTCCCCACCGGGAACTCTGCTCCTCTCTGCCCCTTCCCACAGCGACACTCTCTAGCCCCCCTCCAGCTCTTCATTTGCAGACAGTAAAATTGTTCTTCTTGAGACAAAGAAAGAGACAGTCACTGCCCCAGGGAGCCTGTGGTCAAGGCGAGGAGATGCCATGTTATTTGGTTTCTTCTTTATTTTCATTTTGGCTTTTAGAGTTGCAGATGGGCTCCAGCCACAAAGTCTGGAGGCAAGTCCAGCTTCCAGTGACTCCTGACTTGGGTGGAGGCTGAATCCAGGCTGCTGATTCAGTCCCTCTCTATTTCTGCTGCTGGATTTAAACATAATTTGATTCTGTGTAGTTATGGATAGAGCTGAGCCAAGCGTGAGAATTTCAGCAGGGAGGAGAAGGGATGCTTTATAACTGAAATATTTGTTAGTGCAAGGTTTCAGCAAGTAGAAGGGATATAAGCTGTCAGCGTGGGATGGGAATATGCCATGTGCCCTGTGAAGGGTTTAATCCATGAAAGGCTCAATCTAGACCCATCCACACCTTGACTGCAACATTCCTGCTCATAGAGTGGCTCCAGGAAGTCAGGTTTAAGCCCCATCTCTATCTTGACAGCATATCAGGAGAAGTCAAGGTGCACTCACGACCTGAGGACAGAGCTGCAGCTCCAGAATATGCTGTATCCATCCTCCCTGCTCCCAACGTGGCTGATGGTGGGTTTCCAGACCCTCAGGGCTGAGGAGCAGGCACAGAGGGAGATGCCCATCTGCTACAGTCAGAAGCAAAACTCTTATGGATGGATGGGAAAGGAGAGAGGCTGCAAGGTTTCAGCCTTCATCTTCAAGAGTGATCTGGGATAGCTCTGACCTGCCTCAGCACTTCATCAGTACTGTTATGTACTTGATGTGGATAGTAGCCTGGAAAGAGGTTATCCAACCATGGCTTTGCTCCTCTCATCCTCTGCTTCTCCTCCTCCTCCTCTAGATCTGGCTGATGGGAGAAATTATTTTGTTCTTTTCTTTCCCTTTCCTTTTTTTTTTTTTTCCTGGAGGTTTTACCCAACTGCAAGGGGGTTTCCAAAACATCTGGAACAGCTCATGGAGCTGGAGTGGAGTGTAACACTGAGGGTGGAAACAGGGTCATGGAAACAGAGGCACCCTGTTGGATTAATGCTCAAGAGCAGCACTTGGGAAGTGCTGAGTTCAAATCCCCACCCCACTCTCAAAGGAAAACAGTTACAAAAATCTCAATGAGATCCTGTCCACGCTGCCATGTGCCTCTGGGTCCTGCTCCCCAGGGACCACGAGGACGTCCCATCAGTGCTCACTAATGTCCATCCCTCAGCATAGGGATGTGGTACTGTGCTGTGAAGGGTACTGTGGGTGTTTTGGTCTCTCAGACCCCAAACTTGCTCCTGTATCTACGCTGGAAGGAGATCTAGAAAGAAGCCAGTATTTTGGAAAGGGCAATGAGGACCCTTGGTTTATTTGGTGGCTGCCAGCTTAGCACCCATCACAGCTGAGATACTGAGATGGCTTTTAATACAATGCAATATATAGTTAATTTTAAAAGGGGTGTAACTGAGGCAAACCCAGTGAAATGATGAAAATAGAAATCTACTAACTTCTTCATTTCTACATAGCTAGAACTTGGGCTGACAAAGATGATCTTGTCAGTGCAACAGACTTGGTTGTGTGTTTGACTTGGCATCTAGCCATGGTACAAATGGAGCTGGAGTGGAATTTACTGCTTAGATAGATTGATAAATGCTAACAGTACAAAGCCTTCATGGCTCACCTGCTGGGAGGCAAACGGGTCTGGCTATGAGCTGGGAGATGCAGCTGCCCTGGGGAAGAGCAGTTGTGCAGCCATCTTTCCAGTGGGATTACAAGGAAGCTGATTCGTGAGCCTCCACATCTTCACCTGTTTGGTGAAAAAGATAAACCCTTTCCAATATAACATTTGTAAATGATTTTACAAAGTAAGCCAGATCACTCAGCTAGGTGCAAGCCAAAACACTCTCTTTTGGTGTGACCACAGAAAGTGTCTAGGAACAGAAAAGGAAGGTGGTATTTATAGGATGGGACAACCTCTCTCTCTTGGGAAGCAAAGACTAAGAGAGTCATGGCAGAACCAGGCAGAACTTTATTTTAGTGGGACAGCCTTCAAAAACATTTCTGTGGTCCTTCAGAGGTAATCCAGACTCACAGGTTCCTCATATTTGTGGTTGCAAAGTACTGCAGCAACTCCAAATAAGTCCCAGTGCAACATGGCAGCCATGAGGGCAACCACAGTCCTTGGATGTGGTGGGGTGAGGATGGAGGTTTTATTTGCTGGGGCTGTGGCAGTGGGGTGAGAACAGGGAGAGCTGTGTCCCTGGCTCTGATGTCTCCTTGTCAAGGAAGAGGGTGGCACATTCAGAAATGTGCAGGAAAAGAGCTCTAACAGTGATTAAGAGCCTGGAAATGTTGCTCACACAGACAGGGTGGGGAAGCTCAGTTTATTTTTTGAGTGTTATTTATTTTAGCATTATATATTGAAGAGTTTTGGCTGATGGATCATGGTATCCCTAAACATCAGGGATAAGATGGGAGAGGGTTTCCTGGGTTAACAGCTAAAAGCAGAATAAGATCAAATGGGTGGATAACAAGGGGCACAACCTATGGCTGGAGTGAACACTCAGATAACTTTAAATAATTAAATGGAGACTGAGACATCTCATAGCCCTGCACTGACTGCCATGAAATCTTTAAGTTCTCTAGAGGATTTGGGAGACAGAGTGAGGGTCTCTTACATGCCGCAGTGGCTGCCTCCACCTGATAGCCCATAGGCTGGTGAGATTTAAACCCCGCTGATGGCCTCAGGCTTTCCCATCCAGGTGAGAAAACAAGCTGTGAAAAAAAGTAAACATGCCATTGAAGTATTTTCCTTTGAGATGGGTTGATCTTTCCAGAGCTTAGAGAGAGGACACAAGGAAGCTGCTGTCAGATATGAGCACAACAGCCCTGACTTCACAAATATTTGAATAGCATTTACTGAACCTTATGTGTTATTCCACTTTTTTTTTTTTTTTTTTTTTTTTGTTAAAAAGAAAACAAGATTTTCCGGGACTGGGCCAGATGTGATTCCCTCAGGTAACCTCCTGCCTCAGTCCCATGCTCGGCAGCAGCCATCACCACCAACTGCACTCACCCTGGTGTCCCTGGACTGAATCTTTGTGGGATCAAAAGCTCAAACAGTTGTGCTGACTCAAATATATCACCCTTGGGACACCACATCTGGCATGACACCAGGAGAGAGCCTGCCCCTTCTCCAACTCTCCCGACAGACACATTGCAATGCCACCATAGAGATGGATGCCATCCACCTCAGCCCTTGTTCGATGCACAGATGGGCTATTGTTTATGTAGGACCTCCCTAAAGTGCCTTTGCTGTTGAACTGTCTTTGTTGTTTCCTGTATTTGAACCCCTGATTACAGCCTTGCCCTGGGACTATGTGCTCAGGAGGGTGCGTTTTATGAGTTGATAAGCCTCTGTTGCAGCCAGCCTTATTCTAGATGGGATGTGTGAAATAAAGAGGTGAGCTCCGGTGTCTGGGTTGGGGGAGAGGGAGTCTATAGGCTCCACTTTCCACTAAACTTAGTAGTCTGGAAACAGGTTTTAAGTAAAACCTAGGCAGTTTTCAGTCCTGCTCAAGCACTCCTGGAAAGGTCCATGTCACAGATCTCAGAAAGTGAATGCAGTTTGTACCAGGGAATCGGGTTCCTCCGGAATATTTATTTCCAACTCCTGCAAGTGCAAGATGCTGCCATCTGGGGATGTGGTGTCCTGTGTGCCCTATCCACACCTCAGGACCCTCCTCAGCACCGCGAGGGCTCAGCACTGCAGCACTGCACCCTGCTAGGTCATCCCACCTCCATACAGGCCAGTTTGCACCCTTTCTGCCTCAGTTTCTGTCTCCACTCCACACATCTCCATCACGACCTTTCCTTCCATGTGGGAGCTATTCTCTTGGCAGTGGTTTGTGTTTCAGTTTGGGTTTCTTCCTTAGTATTAGATTAGAAATAAGTTGAAGTGGCCAATAATGATATTGCCAGGTGCTGACTCCCTCTGCACTTTAGCTCTGAGCATGTCTTTGTGTGCGTGTGTGCGTACAAGCAACGAACAATGATTAAAAAGGCTTTATTAGTCCCATGACTAAGCTATAATAGGAAAAAAAACCTATGTCCTTCCTGCCAGCAACCAGACAGTGGAACAGCTCACCACGAGTGCTCTGACCCAGCCCTCACCTCCTGCACAGAGGACAATGCTGTGACCACATTAGAGGGTTTTCTCATCTCATTTACCCCAAGAAACACCTGAGGAACATAATGAGAGACATGAAGATGGTCGTATGTGATCTCATCTGGCCTGTTCATGGTCCCAAGCATCTGCTCCCAGCAGGTGTGGCAGCTCTCTGGGAGCTCTCACTGTGCAGCTCTTTTCCACAAGCCGATGCTTTGACCTGCCACTGCTCTTGGAGATGGTGATGTCCATCCAAGGATACAGGGCAGTGCAGAGGCTGTAGTTCTTGGGAAAGGATTTGCCCACAAGGACTTGAACCAGCCTTCCTCTAAATCAGTGCTACGACTTGAGCTGCGGAGACGAGCTGCACAAATGCCTTCCAAGAGCTGCCAGGGAGCCCGATTGTCCTGATTGATCCATCAATCTAATACAATATATTGTTTTTTTCTCAGACTTCACATTACCTTTACCCAACCAAATGCACCTTTCCAGAACATGTCTTCTACTTCTGAAATGGTGGATTCCAGGACATTTCCCTGGCTGCTCTGTAAATTGCATGGCATAGGAAAACATCTCCAGAAGAGATGCTGTCAGACGCTGGCTGTGGCTGTACTGTCGGTATCCCCTGGACCCTGGAGTGTGTGACCATCTTGGAACTGGCGCCACAGAAATTAATCAGGAGCTTCTGGGACCTGGAATGTGCTGTGAGATCAGCATGTCAGGAAAACAAAGCAGCCCAAAGTTACTCTTGCTTTGCCTGTAAGAAAGAAGCAATTATTCAAAACACTTTGGGCCAACAGATACAAACTGCAACCAGTCACACAGCCTGCGCTGCGGAGGCAAACTTGTCAAGAGTCCAACTGATGGGGAAAGGGCTGATTTTTACATTTTGGTTGAGACCTTTTCCCAGCACATGGCTTTAAGCTGGCTAGAGGACAGGGCAGAGGAAAGCCCAGAGAATATTGCAGTAAAGAGATCGAACAGAGCAAGATATTTTCTTTCCTCCCCATACCTCCATGCCCTGGGCAGCCCTTCAGCAAATTCATTCCCATTGGAAGAAGTAGGATCTGACCATTGGGATGCCCTTTTCCCTGGGCCTACCACCACTGAACCACACCAGTCTTGCAAATCTTTCTGGAAATGACCCCCTGAGCCATCCGGCACATCCCATCCTCCTGCAGAATCCATCCCGGCTCGCATACAAAGGAGGTTGCATCATAACTGCTTTTTAAACTCAGAGGCTTTTGAAGTCAAAGCCAAAGTTTGTTTTTACGCCTGCCTTGAGCCAAGTCCCTTGTTCTGGTGTTTACAGGAGTCTCTTCAGTTAGCAGGAACTCAGCTCACCTTTTGTAACAGTGGGGTTATCTCGGCGATGTTTGTCCAGACTGGCAAGAATCTGGGCTCTTGAAAGATTGAAAATCAACATCATGACAAAAACCTCAAACGACAGCTCTACTGAAAGATTTCCAGCTCTCTCTTCAGCTGTGGCTGAGATAATCAGGGTTACCTAGAGAGGAAGAGGCAAATTTTCAAAAGATTGACATCCTTTGGGAGCAACAGGGAGACCCTTGAAAACACAGCCTCAAAGTTCACAGGGTAGGGACAGAGTCAGCTGCACCATCGTTCACCCCACATCTGTGCTGCAGGAAGAAGATGCTCCAAACCTGCTGGGATGGATCCCATTCATCCCCGGGAGATTTATGCATGGAGTGACTTTTCTTCCATTTCTGGGTTTGTTTCGGTGTTGTAGAGTCACCTCTTTAACATGCAAGCTCTATCCATGACACCTTGTTTGCTGGCAGGGTGAGATCAGGGCATCTCCAGGAGCTCAGCTCTGTCTGAGAGGGCTCCTTGCGTGTTCTCTGATGAATATTTGCAAGCAGTCTGCAGACACCACTCTGGGTGCTCATAGCATCCCGGTTTTCCCCAAAATCAACCAGTCAGTCTGTCTGCTTGACATAAACACCGTGACTGAGGGGCTGGGGCCGAGCTGGCAGCAGCAGCAACCACCAACCTCAATGGGAGAGCAGGGAATGAATGGGCTGAGCAACTCCAACCCAAATACCTCACCCCGGGCATGGAGCACAGAGGGTGTTCCGGGAAAATCTAGGCCGGCAGATGAAAGCTGAGTGGTTAAGGCAGCGCCTTTTCTGCTCCGTCTTTCCAGTCGCAGCTTGCACAGGCTTCCTTGCGGACATCTGGCAGATGGGCTGAGGGAGGAATGTAATGAGTTGTGCAGATGGGAGGTGCTGTGCTCAGGTTGCAGCCCGTGGGGCAGGGAGTCAGTGTTTTGTTTATAAACACAGGCGGGATGATTAAGATAAGAAGTGGATGGTAATTAAATTAAATTAAGGCTCTGGAAGTCGTTAGATGAGCCTGAAAGCATCGTCAGTCACTTTAATTCCTAGTTCTGCAAAACAGGGGCTCACTGTGGTGAAGCATTGGAGGGTGACGGCAGGACTGGGAGATTCTTTCATCAGCTCAGTGGGGAAGAGATGCACACAGTTATATCCAAACAGGAGAGATTAGAGGGGGGGCTCAAGTGAAAGGAAAGCACCAGAGCATCAGGGGAAGGAAGGAAAGTCCTCAAACATTCTGTCTGTGCCCTTGGGAACAGCAGTCCTGGAGCAAAAATGAGAAACTGAGGCACATTTGGATGAAGAGCCAAGGTTCCCACCAGGATTTTAGTGCCAATGGCGCAATGAGGAGTGCAGTGATATCTGCAGAAGTCAGTTAGATTGTAAATGAAAGGCTTCTGCATATCCAGAGCATCTCCGCAAATACTTGGAAACTCCTTCAAAAGCACAGAGGAGCATCTAAATTGCCTGGGAGACAGTTCTTGGTTGAAGGGATGGCAAAGCTGGTCACTCATTGAAGTGGATGGTTTTAAGTATCCAGCATAGGGTCTGAAGTTATACCTGTGCCAGCACAAAGTAAACATGGCAACAACACCCCAAGCCTGACAAACCCACCCTCCAGGGTCACCAAGGGCTGGCGGCTCCTCTTCTCATGGGCTGCTGGTTTTCCCAGAGATCCTGTGCCTGTTTATTTTTCCTTCCTGCTTGCAGTGGCCCCAAAACACCTCCAAGCCTTAAATGCTTTCCCTGCTGCACAGATGGGGTAAATTGGTCCTAGGAGCTTTCAGACCTCTTTGAGAAGAGGGAATGGGCTGAGAAAGTCAGGATGCTGCAGAGCAGGCAGGGTGAGGGGATTGGAGCAGCTAATGCTTGTGTGATGGATTCTTTATAGACAGCTCATGACCTAGAGACTACTGCAGTCCCAGTTTGGGAACCTGGCCCTGGAGTGCATGATGTAGAAACGTGTACTTTTTAGCTTAGCCTGATCTTGTGGTGCCTGCCCTTTGCAAAGGGCTATTGAGAAGCATAGAGGAAATATTGACTAACTTTGCAGCAGTAATCATGGCCAGGGTGATGAACACAAATAGAAGCCCCTCAGATGGATCCTCAGAGAGGGAGAAAGGCTCTTTTCCCATCAAATGTTTGCAGCGTGGTGGTTGGGGGAAATGCCTGTATTATGCAGGTGTGGAGGGGAGAGCAGGTAATTAATTGATGGCTGCATAGAAAGGCATCAGGCAGAGCACTCTGCTGATGGCCCTCAAGTCAGAGCTGAGCACGCTCTCTAATCCCAGTCCAAGACTCTGGGAAGCCATGGGCTCACATCCATTTCGGAGCTGGCTGGGCATGGGAAGCTGCAGGAGGCTGACAGCTTGGTGGGATGCTGGTGGAGCAGGAGGGACCAGACTGGTGAAGAAGCGAGTGCAGCTGGAAGGATGTGTTAAGGGTGCAGAGGGATGGGGCTGCTGCCACACCCGTGTCGGTATGGGGAGGTACATCCCACACAGCAGCCAACGCACTTCCAACGTGAGTTCACCGGCACTTGTTAAACACAGCAGCTGCCTTGTTCGCACTGACAAACCCTCTCCTCTTTGCCCACAGGCCCCATGACGCCTTTTCCCCCCGCGTGGCGCTGGCAGCGGGGAGGGACTGGGGCCGGCGGCCGCGGTGAGCTGGGCTCGGGGCCAGCATTCCTGCCGCTGCTTTGCAAACAGCCCGCGTTTGTTCAGGCTGCTCGCAGCCATGAGGCACAAGCGTGCCAGGGCTTAAGGCTGCACGAATTTAGCTCTTGGCACGGGTTGAGTGCGCAGTTGGAGCTCAGCGTCCCTGGAAGAGCAAGGGGCAGAGATCTGTGGCTCCAGGTGTGCCCCAAGCTATAGCCATTGGTCCCTGTCACCCCATCCTGGCCAGTAGGACACCCCAGAGGAGGTTCCACCCGCCCGGTTCTGTCTGGCTACAGTCCCAGAGGCAGACTGAACTCCCTGTGCAGATGCCTTGATCTCTTCAAGGGAGACGCTGATTCCTCAAACACCGTCCAGGGCTTCAGGGGTGAATTCATGCCGGCTTTCGTCCTGCTGATCTCCCCAATTAGTCTCCCATCTCCTTTTTCTCCTCTTCAAAGCATTAATCTGTCATTAATCTGTTAGGGGGATTAATGCCAGGCTGAGCTGGAGAGTACGGTGTCTCCCCAATGCTCTCTCACACACTGCCATGCACACTAATAGTTTTTTGCTATGCCGTCACAGCTGTTAAGGCTACAAAAGCCCTGAGTAATGTGATCTCTGGGGGCCCCTGGACACTGAGGCCCAGGCACCCCGGGCCCTTTTGAAGGCAGGAATGTGGCTGAGCATGACCAAGTTTGTCACAGCAATGTCCCTTTTCTCTGCTCCCCAACAATACAAGGGGGACTTAACAACGCATGAAGAATGAGATCAGCCCATGGGACTGCCAGCCCTCTGTGCCAGATTCCACCCTTCCAACTCCCCCCACTACAGAGAGGTTCAAGGTCAGGGACAGGTAGCCTGAGGCCTGGGAGGATATGATGGAGGTGCTGTCAGGCACAAAAGGGTTTAAATCCAATTTAGGGCAATAAGCTTGGCATAAGTGTAGTTATTTCAGACCTTTGCCCGTAATTGCCCTCTCCCAAGAGATGATGGTTTGAACTCAGGCTGGAGGAGAGGTCTCACACAGCAACTGATGTGGGCTCTGCAAAAAGGACCAGGGTGCCAAGAGTTTCAAGAAAGCACCGCTGTGCACCCAGGGTTTCTTCAGGCCCTTAAAGGAGATGAGTTGCAGCCAGGCACAATGCAGGAGAGTGCTGATTGCTCTGGGACCCTGTAGAAGCCCTCCTCCAAATCCAAATGTCCTTTTCCCTTACTACATGGGACTCTAAGCCTATGATTATCTCCCTGGTACCTGGGGCAGGGGTCCTGTGTCCTATGGGGAGAAAACCCAGCTGTTGTTTTAAGCCCTGCCTGCTGGAGACACTCCAGTCTAGATTTCAAAGCAGCTGCCATCTCTTTCCTTGGATCTGAGGTGCCTCAGTGGGATCAGGGCAGCTTTGTAATTTGAAACAATGGGGTTAGGGGGAGATTGTGCCGAAGGCAGCCCCAGCCATACAAGGAAAGAGGATCCTACAGCCCTGCATTCCCCATCCTCCACCTGCCCCAGCATGGGCCAAGCAGCCCCCAGCATGTGCTGGCACCCACGGGTGACTCCAAAGCACTTGAAGGCAGAGGCCAGGTGACACTGTGATGGGGACCAGACACAAGCTAGGTCCTGTCTCTCTCCATGCTGCTGCAGGTTGGGGTTGGGTTTCTCTCCCTCTTGTTTTCTACCCCAGGTTGAAACTCTACGCCAGGACGGGAGATGCTCCGGGGAATTTTCAACAGCAGATGGTGGGGAAAAGAGAAAAGGACAGAACACACTGCCTGCGGCACAGGAACACAACACCTCAGAGAAAGTGTGGGGAGAACAGCAAAAGGTGACCAGCCTGCAATGCTTTTAATGTCAAAACTGCCCGATACTGCCTAGTCTTCCCATACACACACCTGCAGAAAAGGAACAATCCTCTCCGGATGCCTTTTTCCTCTCTTTCTTTCTTTTTCTCCCTTTTGCTCTCTTCCTCCTCTAGAACAAAGGAGTTTCCCCAGATGCACTGGTCCCCATCCAACAGATCCCTTTGTCTTGTCTCTTTGAAATATCTTTTCTTTGTACACATTTTCTGTCCTCCCTGGCTCAGCACTGGATGTCTCATTATACGGGAGATACTGGTCAGCGGTGCCAAAACTCCTCAGATGCTGACGCAGAGGGATCCTTACTAGTGCAAAGATGCTGAAAGCTAAATCTCAGCCAAGAGAAGACTGTAGTGTGAAGACAGAGGGGAGAAATACCCAAAGAAGATTTGGAAACGTGGGGGTGATTTTAGGGCTATAAAGAGTAGAAGGGATGATCGGAAATTGCAGGGGCAGAGCTAGAAGACTTTCCACGCCAAGCGTACCATTCCCCATGCCAAATGTGGCACTATCCTCCAGGCTCTGTGAGGCCACGTGAGCCTCTTATGGATGGCATGGACACTCTGGCATGGGCCACCCATAGCCCTCGGTGATGACAGCTCCTGCTCTCCCTTTCTTCAGGGCAAGACTCAAAGTGGCCATCCCAGATGTGATGTCCTAGGCTGCCCATGTCAGCCAGGTCCTGCTGAGCAGCACAGATACTTGGCCAAAGCTACTGTGTTGTGATGGAGGACTGGTTCTGTACTGGACCATGTCTGTCCTTCTGTTCCAGTAACACCATCTGCTTTTGCAAACTTGCTCCTGGCTTTGGCCCATCTCCAGCTGTTCTGTGGCTGCCCCATGATGATGGCTCCTGTTGTTTCCTGAACCTTTACCCTAGACCTGAAAGACCACTTGGGTGTTGAAGCACAGACCCATTTCTCCCAGCTGGCTCAATCTTCTAGGAGGAAAAAGTGAACCCTCCCTGCAGGCTTGCCCTCACTTAACCTTGCAAGAGGAAATTTTCTCCTGAACTCCGGGGATTGTAGGACATTTTTGATGTGAGGGAGATATGGAAAGCAAACCTGACCTTTTCAACCAGAGAAAGGCTGTTTCCCCACATGCCTGTGTCGCAAAAAATGTTAGGTTTTTATTTTCCTCCCAACACAGCACTGAAAACAAACATCCAAACCTCAAACTTTGCTACAAAGCACGATTGTCTCTGCAGATCAACTCTTATATGTTTCTGTCTGGTCCTGCCTCCTCGTGCTGTTCCCCTCCTCTCCACAGGCTCAGAGAATGCGGTGGGATCAGCCTGGGAAGTTATTTTGTTCCCACCAAACACCTTGGCTAGCAGTGGAGTCCTTTTATTGCTGAGATGTTGTTCACACTGTGCTTGTTTAACACACATACCAGCTGCCTCTTTTCATGCTACTGCTCTGAGAGCAGAGATTCACGAGGACTGAGCTCATCTTAAGTTCACAGGAAGATGGGCTCAGATGGGGATGTGGGATGTAAATCCCCTTGAACACTGCATATATTTGCATCTGTGGCTGAATTTACGTCCTGTCATAGCAAGATTCCTGTATCATGGCACAGTGGGGAAAGGCAATGCATCCATCCGTCACAGGTTGAGTTTGGGACTTCTTTTCACTGTTGGTGACTGGTTTACTTTGCATTGATTTTCAGGGTCATGCAGTGACCAAATAAGGACATTTTTTTCCATTGAGCTGCTGCTCAACCACCACGTGGTCCCCAAACCTGCAGCATCTGGAGTGCCACCATCTCCTTGGGCAGCCACAACATGGCACATGCATGGAAAAAGCTCTTCCTCAGTCACTATGACTGTTTTCCCACTTTAGGACATAACAGAAGATTCTTTCAACAACATTTCCTTTGAAAAATAATCCATCTAACTCTGTTTTTGGAAAGTGCTCCATGCTCTGCACAGGAAGAAGTTAATTACTGTCCGGGGGGTGAGGGCGTGTGTTCTCAAATGTTTTAAATGTTTAATTTTCTTGAAAGAAAAACCATCTCTGATCTCTGTTGGATCCTCTCCCTGTTTATACAGAGGGTTTCTATTAGTAGGGCCAACAGTACATCCCTGACCGCCACGTCCGTGTCCTTTTCTTCTTCCCTCAAAACAGGAACCCCTCCCAAGGGAGGTGCGTCCCACCTCTCCATGCGCCTCTCTCCAGGGACCAGGGGTGACCCTGGCCCTCCTGACAGCACCTGCCTCTGAGGGATGCTCCATCCAGACTTCAAGCTGAGTTGAAACTTACTCTCAGTGCTGCAGCTTTTCATTTTCTGAACTTTTTCCAGAAAGATGAGGAAGGAGGGGAGAGTTACCCCCTCCCCCCCCGCCAAGCTTCCCAGTCCCTTCTGGAGAGGGGCTCTGTGCAAAATAGCACCAAGACCTTTGCTGGTGGCTTCAAGCCAACTCCTGCTCACAGCAACTGGGGATGGGCCATGATCAGGAGGGATCCTCAGCTATTTCAGATGAGGTTTCCAGGCAGAGAGTGTCCCACAGACATCCTTGCCTTCCTGTCATAGACAAGAAATTGCGGTCTCCATCCTAATCCACACAAGAGGACAGATCCATCCAGAGAGTCACAGCTGCTGGTCTCCAGCTTGCCAGGGTCCTTTACAGGATACTGAGCATCCCTGGCATGAAGATCAAGGGGAAATGGGCTCTTTGGTGGTACAGCCCTGAATGCTCATCACCTACCAGGACAGCCTGAGCCCTGTGGAAAGCCATGAAGGACTGATTTCTTTTTATTCCTGCTGCTTATCTTTGCCCTGCTGGCATTGTCAGGGTTGCTAATTTAATGGTGATGAGAAGATAATGAGGATGACCATCAGTGCTGTAATACCCGCTGGACTGTTAATATATTACGGTAAGAATGTCGTGACTAAGAGGAAGGGCTGGGGAGCAGCATTTCCAGGTTGTGCTGGAGGCCAAGGTAGGCAAACCCTGCGAGGCCTCTTAGTTTCAGAGGTTCCTCTAGTATGACACTATTGCATCAGGGTGGATGCTGGTCTTCCCATCCAGGACAGTGTTAGAAGAATGGAATCCCATGGGAGAGTGGATTGATGGGATTTGCTTTTTATCCATGCACATGGAGGTGGAAGGGATCAGCTGTGAGGCTGCTGAGGGGTGGAGAGGGGCTCTGGCATTTGGATGTGGGGCTGGAGTAGTGGAGGACATTGGATAGATTGGGGTGACAAGGGAGACTTTGAAGGTGCTGCAGGCTGACTCTCGTGGCTGTATCTCCTGGGGCTTCTTCAAACCTGTCCTAGCCTTAATTTCTAGCTAGCAAGTTCCTCCAGAGCCCTCTGCCAGGGCAACTGCTGTCTCACACTCATCACTTGTGTGCTTGGGAGTGTCTCCTTCCCCCAGTGACTAAAGCCCACAGACCTTATCCTCCAGCAGGCTTGGTATACTGTGCAGTGCTGAAAGCTGAGGAGCAAACTCAAAAGAAACTTCTGAGCTATCTGTCTCAAACATCAGCCAGATTTTGGACCCAAAACATCCACTCTGAGCCAAGCTCAGTTTTCAGGAAGCAAACTGGTCTGGTACACTCAGACCACATCTGCACCCCATCAAGAACATGTGAGTGTACCCAGCGATGAAGGTGGTGATGCTGGGCGAGAAATGGAAGATGGAGAGTATGGGAGAGAGAGGAGACAGGGGAATGGGGGAGCACTGGGGAGGTTGTGGGGACAAAGTACTCATCTGTCTGAGCCCATGTGCTGCTCTGCACTCAAAACTGCCCAGGGGCTGCCTGGGGAGCATTCAAACACGCCTCTACAGGGTCAGGGCTCCTCACAGCTTTGTTTTGGCCATGGGGGCGGCAGCGATGCTTTGCAGCAGGCTGTCGGGTGGCTGGAGGTGCTGGAGGAGCACCAGAATGACTCTATTTTGGAAATATGTCCCTGTGGAGCACTCAGTGTCCCTCAGCCATCCCGGCCCAGAGCCATCTGAGCCTCTGGGACTCGCTCTGCCTGTGATTGCTCTTGCCCTGTCTCTTATCGCTCTGCTGGGAAAAGAGCTGGTGAGAAAGCAAGCCAAAGATGCAAAACACTGTTGCTCCCTTACACACACTTGAGGCAAAGATGGTTTCTTTCCTCCTTTCTTTTTCCTTTCTTTCTTCTGTCTTTTCAGGTCAGTAGCATGGCAAAGAGGGTGATAACAAAGAGGGTCTTTGGCCGGGAGCTGGAAGGGGAGCCAGTGTTGTGGTGCTCAGTGGCACCATCCCTGCTGTCGGGCCAGCCGGGTGCCAGGCAGGAAAGGGCGTCCACAGCCCCGCACAGAGCGGGACAGGGAGGAAAGGAAAGGGATGGGGACAGGAAGGGCAGAGCAGCGCCCGGCGGGGGGGTCACAGCAGGCGGGGAGGGAGCTCGACACCCCTCTGGGCAGGTTGTGCCCTTCAGCCAGGGCTCAGGGCTCGGGGACACGACTGCCATTGAAACTGGCCCAGAATAAACAGCCTTCTGCCGCTGGAGAAAACAGCCGTCTGTTTTCCAGGCGGACGGGGAAACGGTGGAGCGTTTTTCCTCTGGCCCTGATCCAGCAGGGATGCACAGCAGCATTAACCCGCTCAGCCCAGGCGGGTATGAAGGGCTGCTGCTGGCATCCCTGGGGAAAGGCCTTCTCCCATTTGACTTGTGCTTTGCAGAGCCGCGAGGTTTGGCATTGCCACCACATTTCCTGTTCTTACTGTGTTGTCCATGGGATACCATGGATTAGGGATCTGCTGCCTCAGGTCCTGCTGCTCTCCCAGCAGCTGTGGTGACCTGCTGGGAGGATGGAGGGACCCAGAGTTGGGTGAGGCTGGATATTCTCGCCCAGCTCTCCACACACCAGGTTTGCGAGGTGATATCGCAAACCACACAGGAGGAAGGACAGCAGAGATCAACTCACACCTTCCTGAAGGACTTGATCTTTAAAGAAGACACCCAAAGAACCATCAAATCCATCACATAATAGTATTATGGGTGCCAAAACCAGAGCCTTCCCCTCCCTACGGGACATGGCAGCCTCACGGAGTCGTCCACATGTTTGTACTCTGGAGCGGAGCTGAGCTGAGCACAGGCACGTGAGCAAGCAGGCCACAGACCGCGGGGAGTCGGTGCTAGGATGCCTCCCCATGGGAGGAGCAGCTTAGCATAAATATTTAATAGCTCCAGTAAATATTTAACTTCTCCAATATGAGTGAGGATGGAAAAAATAGACCCTGGCGGGTAACCTCGCAAAGCCCCTGGGTGAGATGTTTTGCGCTCTCTTCCCAACTCTCAGCCTGTTGTATGGACTTCTAGGCAGGACCTGGGTTTCATTAGATGTATGTGCAGAGCTTAACATAAGGAGGCTGTGATCTGAAAGCAGCTCATTATAAAAATAGCATGCCCTTTGCATGAGTCAAAAAACCACCCGCTCCCAATTAAACGGGAATGTCATCCATCTGAAGTTTAGGCCGACGCTTCAGCTGGCTTGTGCTTGGTATTAAAATCATCTCATTGGGCATTTCTAGCTCAAGAAAGTGCTCCTGGGAGGGGAAGTTTTTTTAAAGGACGGGCACAAGCTGTGCAGCAGAGAGAATTCTGCTCTTCTTTGCTCTTGAGGCTGGTTAACGCTGATGTTAATGTTAACAGGAGTTTCTGCCCCTCCCAGCCATAGACAGCACATAGCGGATGGTGGTCAATGCAAAATGCCTCTTCTCTGCTGAAAGATCAGATGTGCCTCGAGTAAGGAGTTTACTGCACATCCTATGCTGCAAGCACATACAAGACAACCCCCTCATCTGACATATTGAACCTCAGAATCTGATTGTCAGCATCATTTCCTCTCCTTTGGAATGAAACGCCGCTTGCAGAGGGAATGTTCAACATCTGCAAGGTGCTAGAAAGCCCTTGTCTCGTGTCGTGCTGCCTTGGCGCAGTGGTCTGGGATCTCAGGGAGTAGCAGGTGATCCCAGAGCTCCATCCCAGTCTGTTTTATTCCAAAGAGCTAGTTTTGAACAGCAAGACCTAGAAACCTTGCCATCTGGTTCGATGTTCCTGCACTAATAATAGTGCGGCTAAATATTTGCATGTGGGCTTGTTTCAGCACTGGGGCTCCCAGAGGAATATGGGCCACATCTCTGGGGCTTTTAATAGAAAGCAAGCCAGGCCATGAAGTCAGAGGAAGAAAAGGTGTCAGAAAACACCAGGTCAATGGGACAGGGCAACAGGAGGACTCCAACATGAAGAGTCCTCTAAAGGCTCTGCATGGCCAGCTGCAAGCAGAGGTACAGGAGTGGTGGTGATGTCGCACGGGTCTGGGCTCTGGCGAAGATCTGCCTCATACAAGAGGGGGAAGCCTGACAGGTCAGCAAGCTCAAACCACTCAGACTCATCCTTCCTGACACACATGGCCCTATCCTGGTTCTCTGAACTGTGGTTTCCTTATGCAACTGTTTGATAAATATTTATCTCTGCTCTATTGCAAAGCAATTAGGACAGCCTCAGAAGTGGGTTTACTCAAGAGGCATCACACAAATAAGACAATTTGGATAATGAATGTGTCTATTTATTTTCCACTCCTAAGGATCCTCCTGAAAGCTCCTGAGGAAGCAGGCATTTCCCAAAGCTCCAACTATACATCCGGTAGCACACAAAGGTTATAATTCACATCTCTGATCTCACTCACCTCGTATTGGTTTTACCCGTGTCCACCCACTGGAGCTGCCCACTTGCATCACTCTAAGAGAGAGAAGGAGAGAAGGAGAGACTGGAGCCACGGGTTGCAATTTGCTCCCACTTTCAGCCTGAGAAGGGAGGAACTTCTTCCAGCTCAGGGTGTTGGGTATCACTGTAGGTAAACAGTAGCAGCAGTTAGGCTGTGAGGGCTCAGTTTTTACTGCAGAATAAAGGCATGGTGTTGTCCCTGGGTAAAGGCTGGTCATGGGGAAGAGAGTGGAGGAATTTAGTCTTCAATTAAAGCTATGAGCTCATGAGATGTTTTTTAGCTTTCTGCTTTTAGCTTTGTCCAGGACAGAGAAGGTACTTGGGCCATTCCCAAACTGCAACCCCCCATATCAGAGTTATATGGCATATAATGCAGGCAGGTTACACTAACTGCTGTGGGATTAGCCCAGGGGTCAAGACCCAATTTCCTTCTCATACCTTCCAGACCCAGCCCACCACTGCTCCCTTACACCATGATATTCCTCATGTCCTGGTGTCAAACATGGCTGTATCATTTCCTTTCCAGGGTATCAGCCTCAATGTCCATCTCTGAAGGAAATGTGAAGAGACCAAAGGGACTGCACAGCCTTTGTAGAGGGACTGAAGGGTTTGTACACCCTTCATGGAGGGCTCAAAGGTGCTGCTTGCAGAAAAAGGAGGTCTTTTTTGGACTTATAGCACAAACCAAGTGAATTTTCCACGTGTCATGGCCAAAAGATTAACTGAGGCCCATCCCTGGCAGGATGAAAAAGTGAAAGAGAGGCTTCTTTGTTGGATTTTGGAAGAGGCAGCCCCTGAACTCTCCTTTATGGGATTGCTGCCTCTTGCATTGCTTTCTTCCCCTCTCCCTTCAGCTGGCTCAACACAAGCCTCCCCAGCATTTGGGGCCATCCCACCCCCTCCCTAGTGCCCACCACCATCTGCTCACTGTAACTGCACACAGCTTGGCCCCAAGCTCTCGTCCACGGCAGCTCCACAACCCTTTGTGCCATTTTATCCCCTCGGCCGTAACTCTGCTGCTTGCCCCTCGCTCTCTCCTCATTGCCCGGCAAGGCGAGAGGTGGGGAAGGGAAAGGTTTCCCCAGCTCTGTGCAGAAATGTTCAAGTGTGTCAAAAGACAAAGCCTGTCCCCTTTGCAACCCACCAGCTGCTGCTGCCACAAAAGCAGGGAGAGAAGGGGGGCCAGGAGCGTGGGGGGCACTTTGTGACCCGAAAGGAAAAACCTTGAGAAAAGAACAGAATAAATATCCCCTCCTTCCGCCCCTTCTTAACAAGAGGGGACAGAATTAAACACTTTTGTTAAGTGAGGGGCTGTCCCCCACACCAGTTAACACGGCTCCTGTGCCCTGTCCTGGTGTTGGACTTTAACTCACTCTGTGTCGTGTCTTTCTCTTCACGGGCAGAAAATTCAATTAGTCTCGAGCAAATGCCTTCCTAAAGGACACAGAAAACTAAAATAAAGAGAAGAAATCTGCTTTCATCCTGTACAGAAAGAGGCTTTGGGGTGGGAAATACAGATTAGGGAGATAAAGAGGCAGGTTTAAGACTTTCAAAAAAGGCTTTTTCTTTTCTTTTCTTTTCTTTTCTTTTCTTTTCTTTTCTTTTCTTTTCTTTTCTTTTCTTTTCTTTTCTTTTCTTTTCTTTT